>JAWPHD010012092.1:0-78621 GCA_037043455.1 Cyrtodaria siliqua
CATGTTTATCTATTATTACGGCATTTATCAATCTGGCTCAATTGGTTACATGTTCATCTATTATTACCCACGAGTGTAATTTTAGTGTCGGATTAGAGTTCAAACCCACGAAGAGGTCCTTTTCTTGTAGCGCTATTGAATACCTTCAAAACATCGTGTTCCTACTTAATAAATATTTAATAAAGTTGGTTGTGGAATGGTTATCATCGACATTATTGTGTGTTGTATAAGCTAGACGTTACTGACATTGTGCCTTTAATATATTCTACTTTCTTATATTGATCAAGACCCATCTCTTGGGCAGTCAGATATGCCACAACACAGTTTCATAAACGCCCTATAACAGTTACATAAAGTAGATATGTAGGTATTGTAGGTATTCAAACATAATAACCAGACAAGCCTTGTCATGTATACCGATGACATAGGGGGACCCCAAGTGTTTATTTCAGTCTATAGATGCTCCTACTTCAGAGAGTGATAATGCGATCTCTTTTCATTATGGCAACATTCTATATAATGAGCATCACTACAATAATTAAATATATTTCTCTGGATGTTTCTGAGAAAGTGTTTTTTCCATCTGATCTCTGTGTGGTCCTTGAATGCTACATTTCCTGTTCGAATTTTATATCTGTTTTACTTCTATTGAAAGTAAATTATCAATATTATGGCATCCAGATTTTGGGTAACTGTTCCCATGATTGTGCTAGTAGTGGTTAACTAAATTGTTGTTGACAAATGGATGGTCATAATCAAAGTGACGTCATGCCGGTGTAAGGAAAGAAATCGACACCCATAAAAAATGACCTCCTTGTCATTTTGCTATGTAGAAAGATGACCCCTGGTCAAAATTCTATGTAATAGAATGACACCCCGGTCAAAATTTGTTCTGTCGTGGAATGACTCTTACGTAATATTGCATCCCTCAAACGAAGAAATATAACCCCTGTAAAATATTGACTCCTAGCAAATTTAATATGTTTCACATAAAATATAAAAAACAAGAAAACTAACCTCGCAGCGATATTTATATATCATTCAGTTTATATATGAATGGTCCAAGAAAGGAACTTTTCGAGGTTTTCTATATCGCAGGGTTTGACATGTCGGTACCGGAGTCATTCGTTTTGAATTATCTTGACCATTCATGCCAAACCGGGAATTCGTATTGAACATAGGAAAATATGAATGACTCCGGTACCGACATGTCTAACACTTGAGGTCTCGCTACACCCTAATTAGTTATAGGCAAGTTTTTCTTTTGTTTTTTATCCCTCCGACTAACGAAGTCTGAGGGAAATAGTTTTGGCGTTGTCCGTACGTTCGTTCGTCCGTACGTCCATTACAATGTTCGTGTCCGGATTTTGAAATAAACAATCGGAGGCATATAGCTCTGGCGGTGTCCGTACATTCGTTCGTGTGCCAATTTATTTTAAAATCCGTCAATTCCTGAGAGAGTTATATATCGGACACGAACATTGTAACGGATTGACGGACGAACGAACGTACGGACACCGCCAGAGCTATATCCTCCGATTGTGTAAGAAGTATATGACCTTTATGATGACCTTTATGACCTTGATGATAAAGATCCGGGTTTTGGGTTCTGCATGTTGTCTTGATGAGATGAGTATGTGTGCCAATTTATTTCAAAATCCGTCCATGCCTGAAAGAGTTATATGGCGGACACGAACAATGGACGGACGGACGGACCAATGAACGTACGGACAACGCCAAAACTATATCCCTCCGACTTCGTTTGTCGGAGGGATAAAAACAAAAGTAAAACTTGCCTATAACTAATTAGGGTGTAACGAAACATCAAGGGTTAGACATGTCGGTACCGGAGTCATTCATTTGTTCCTATGTTCAATACGAATTCCCGGTTTGGCATGAATGGTCAGGATAATTCAAAACGAATGACTCCGGTACCGACATGTCAAACCCAGGGATATAGCAAACCGAGAAAAGTTCCTTTCTTGAACCATTCATATATAAACTGAATGATATATAAATATCGCCGCGAGGGTATTTTTTTTTTATTTCATTTTTTATGTGAAACATATTAAATTTGCTAGGAGTCAATATTTTACAGGGGTTATATTTCTACGTTTGAGGGGATGCAATATTACGAAAGAGTCATTCCACGACAGAACCAATTTTGACCGTTGTGTCATTCTATTACATAGAATTTTGACCGGGTCATCTTTCTACATAACAAAATGACCGAGAGGTCATTATTTTATGGGTGTCGATTTCTTTCCTTACACCGGCATGACGTCACTTTGATTATGACCATCCATTTGTCAACAACAATTTAGTTAACCATTACTAGCAAAATTATGGGAACTGTTACCCAAAACCTGGATGCCATAATATTGATAATGTACTTTCAGTACAAATAAAATAGATATAAAGTTGAACAGGAAATGTAGCATTCAAGGACCACACAGAGATCAGATGGAAAAAACACTTTCTCAGAAACATCCAGAGAAATATATTTAATTATTGTAGTGATGCTCATTATATAGAATGTTGCCATAATGAAAAGAGATCGCATTATCACTCTCTGAAGTAGGAGTATCAATAGACTGAAATAAACAAACACATGAGCCCCACTACGTCATCGGTGTACATGACAACGCTTGTCGACCGTCTGGTGTTCATGTTTGAATACCTACAATACCTACATAACTACCTTTTGTAACTGTTATAGTGGGTTTATGAAACTGTGTTGTGGCATATCCGACTCTACAAGAGATGGGTCCTGATCAATATAAGGAAGTCGATTATATTAAAGGGACAATGTCAGTAACGTTCAGCTTATACAACACACACAGTAACGTTCAGCTGATACAAGACACACAAATGTCGATGATAACTATTCCACAACTACCATTATTAAATATGTATTAAATAGAAACAAGACGTTTTGAAGGAATTCAGTAGCGCTACAAGAAAATGTATTTTTCTTGGGTTTGACCCCTAAGCCGACACTAAAATTACACTCATGGGTAATAATAGATTAACATGTCACCAATTGAGCCAGATGGATAAATGCCGTAATAATAGATGAACACGTAACCAATTGAGCCAGATGGATAAGTGCCGTAATGATAGATGAACACGTAACCAACTGAGCCAAATGGATAAGTCTGTAATAATAGATGAACACGTAACCAATTGAGCCAGATGGATAAGTGCCGTAATAATAGATGAACACGTAACCAATTGAGCCAGATGGATAAGTGCCGTAATAATAGATGAACACGTAACCAATTGAGCCAGATGGATAAGTGCCGTAATAATAGATGAACACGTAACCAAATGAGCCAGATGGATGTCTGTAATAATAGATGTACACGTAACCAATTGAGCCAGATGGATAAGTGCCGTAATAATAGATGAACACGTAAAAAATTGAGCCAGATGTGCTATAACACAATACATAATATGATCCAAACCTAATGCGAGAAGCAAAAGTATAAATAATGCGGTCTCAGCCGTGTTTACAAACAATAAATAAAACTTTATTTTTTCTTCAAATTTACGATTTTATAACTACAGACTTTGGTTCTATGCTAATGTTTCATATACACAGCTCACTGAATACAAGTTAGGCAGTCATTTACTTATGATCAATATATGCTTTACGTGCGGACAGTGTCCCTTTAATGAGATAAATATCTGTTATAAATTTCTCTTCTCTGTTAGTCTACTTAATATTTTCCATATTTAGCAGTCACTATAAAAACTGTATGAGATATATTATGTCAAATAGTGATTAATAGAGTGTGGATTTATTACATAACATTTTAGTTTATAAAAATATCAATATCACTAAAAAACAAATAACGTTTTAGCCGCTTCGAAATAACTCACGAGGAGCATATAGTCACCGCATTACCAGTTAAGAACTTGTCCTCAATATTTGAAATCATTCCCTACCTGCATATTCTCTCCATTATAATTCCAAGATTCATCGTGTAATAAAAATAAGTATAAAAGTCGAACAGGAAATGCAGCTTTCAAAGAAGACAGTAAACCCCGAAACAAGCAAAACTACAAACATGAATGGCAATGTTAAAAAGGAATAAAGGCATATGACGTCACAAACACAAAAATGGTTGACAATTGGAACGGTCAGTGGCAAAAAAGGCCGCTGGGGGTTTAAACCAGGTTCTAGGGTGCACCAATACTCACACCTACCCTACTGTCATCCCAATAAAACGGGACAGTGTAAATAAAGAAATCCCGGCCATAAACTATTCTCTAACCAAGGCAGCATTAATAGGCAATATAAGTAAAACACAAAGATACTCGTGTATATATAAATGCAAAACAAAATAGCATAGGAAGCCACAATGAAGATACTCAATGACTTGGCAAAAACCGGAGCAACAATATAATAAACCACTGAGGGCACGACAAGAGAAGATTGCAGACAAACATCAAACGCCGTCCTTTTGGGCTTTAGGTAGACGTCATCATAGGGTATACAGCCTAAAAAGAAAAGCATAGTGGTGAACAGTAAATGGATCCATCACCAAGCATGCAGTGCGTTGCAAAATGATAAAATATATAAAATACATAATCGTCGGATTTTTTACAATAGTCATAAAATAAATTAATATCTCTTGTAATTCTTCAGTTGATTGCCCCATGATAACCATATCGTCAGCAAATAATAGAACAATAAGTACATTGTCGTCAACTTGAAAATCCGCATTAATATCATTTTGTAAATATAGAACATACTATCAGTGCATATCTTCAGGCAGTTAATATTTGCAATTTCAAACGTGCTAATAGTTTCCAAATCTGTTTTGCAATTGACAGATACTTTAACAACATACTGTTGCATTTAAAAGCTCATTATTCCCTTAAAAACACGAACATTGAAAAAAGAATACTATTGTGTAAACACAAATAAACTGGAAATTCCGATTGAAAATCAGTTTTACGTGTTTAGAACCGTTTTTGAAATACAATTATCAAATAAGTCTTATGGCGTGCAATCCGAGTTTGTCATTATTATTTGACGGCTTTTTGTCGAATACCGGACGTGTCCACTGCCACCACACTTCCTGATAAGTGCCCTTTACAACGGGAGCACATTTTAGACTATGTATGCTGGTCGATTATTTATGGTGGAGGCAGACCACCTACTTATTCATGGATGGAACCAGTACTGTATACCTCTCGCCATCCGCATGAATCGACACTATCACTTACAATAAATACTGAAAAGGGATCCCTTGGAAGCAACAAACACAACCAAGAGATAAAAGTAGCAGACACGGTTTTATTCAGTCTGTTCATGAGAGGTATTGCTAAGTGCATCACCTCTCACGCCTCCTAGCACCGGCTTAAGCGATAAGGTCCACAACGCAACATCGTTAACCCATCGTCCACGGATGCGACCTAGCTATGAAGGATGAATATCAACGTTTTACTTCTGACAGTTATATATAAGGTCGATGTACGTTCTGGCACAACTTCATGTATACTTCAGATAAAGTATGTACACTTAATTAAAGTACAAAGACCTTAGACCTTTAGGCCCACGAGTACACGGGTACATCACTATGTATGCTGGTGGTCAATGCGTTTTCATTAACCGTCAGTATATGTACACACGGCAATGCATGACAAAATATGAAGTCAGTTTTGTCACATATAAACATATTGCAATCGAATACATTGTTCTATCGTCGGAGATAATAATACTAAGAAGTGGTTGATCCAGACAATCTTAAGATACTGGCCGAATTCGATCGACCACTAAGAAAATGTCTTGTCTATTTCGGCAGTGTTTAATCGACGAGCCAGTTCGGATTAGCGCAGGCCATGTTTGGCTAACACTCATTTTCAGTCACGGAAGGACTACGGTTGAAAGTCCAACATCGTTATACTAGGTACTAATCATACTAATTGGATGTAGACTCTTTAAGATAATGAAAGATGGCTTTTGACAGTATTGGAATATATATGTCAATATGCGTACACAAAGTTCAATTACTTTTATCACGGATTGTATATCATTCGATTAGAAGCCTAGACATTTACAAACTGTCTATGCCAATGCTTAAGTATTTTACTAAATGTGTTATGATATTTTAGCAAGTTAATGTAATTGTTCTACGTAATAATCAAATAAATAATAAATGCATAACAAAGGTATAAAAAATGTAATCAATTAATTGGCAAATAAACACGCTGTAATAACATTGATGGTAGAAGAACAAAATATATCCTTTAGACAAACTCGGGATTTTATTTTTTTCCCATTCATTTAAAATACTTTCAATAATAAATATGTAGATTATTCTCTTCTCTATTACGAGCATGACCTTTCTTTTATTTGTTAAGCTATGTTTTTGTAACCGGGTACAGGTAAATGGTGAATAATCTATTCCTAACCGTATGTCCTCGATATCTCAGTGGTTAGAGCGCTGGTACGGTAAACCAGATACCCTGGGTTCGCGTCCTGGTTGAGAATATAGAGACCACAGCAACCAAACGTAATGCCACCGTAGGTCCGCGCTGCTACACAAACCGAAATAAATGAGCATTATTTAAAAAAAGCAATGAAAGGGACAATACGTAACATAAAGAGAGTTGAAGACAGGGTTACCGACTTGGAACGGTCAGTAGGTTAGCTTAAAACCATTTTACGTCACAGACGCCCAAAAACATTGCAAATGAACGTACATCCCTTCAAAAGCCAGGAAGCAAGGGAGTATTGCCCTTTCATGTCCATTATGCATGTCTATAGCGTGAATATAAATCAGCATATGACAGTTTGAAGTGCAATGGGAATAAACGTAATTAAATTATATTTCCATAGTATATATGTTTACACGTAGCATATAAATGATGTCTGGAAACACGGCATGTTGCGTGTCTTGTATCTTATAAATTGTTGCGGAAAACGTGACAACCATAAGGTAGGCAGCAAAGGATGGTACAATGGTGCCATTTGCCCTATGCTGATTGAACGTTTGTGTGTTTAAATAATAAGAATGTCGATTATTCTCTTCTCATTTAGTAGCATGATCTTTATTTTATTTGATAAGCTATGCTTTTATAACCGGGTACAGGTAAATGGTGAATAGTCGATTCCTAACCGTATGTCCTCGATATCTCAGTGGTAAGAGCGCTGGTACGGTAAACCAGATACCCTGGGTTCGAGTCCCGGTTGAGGAACGATTTTGTCACTTCCTGTTATAGTTATGGGCTCGTCCAGGATCCAGGGCCGTTCTGTTAGCATATTTAGTATGACGAACATATCAAATCGGAAAAAAGTGCGTCACAAACTTCTTGGCATGTCTAAAGAGTGTAATTGTCCAAACTGATGTCAGTAAAAGAAGGCTATACAATTGTTACAGGCCAACAATGTATTTTTTCTCTAGCGATTTTTTTCGGAATGAGAGCAATACGCTGCTTGTTTTATGATAAGGTTGTGAGGTAATCCATGTTCACTGTCATATGCATACCATCTTCGGGATGGCTCAAATTATCGACATTTTAAATATTAAGTCTTGCTGAACCGCGGGCTAATGACATGAAAGGAAATAAGCATTTTTCACTACCGTTCATATACCGTCTCCATGAAACCGAGACTGAAATATTTTTATATTTATCGTGTTCGGCTGTTTCCATATTTCCCCTTTCATTCTTTTCTTTCTTTTTACAGACATCTCATTTTGACTGTTAACTTGTATGTATTTGTTTGTTTACCTTTTGTTAGTTTGTTGGTAATTCCCTACAACGTACATATTTATTTAGGTTAACTTAGAAATTACTTCGAACAAATAAATGTCATATATTTCTTAATGCAATATAGATCATTATACAGGTCTGCATGTACGAATACCCTAACCACTAAGAGCATGTCGTCAAATGTCTCAGCGTGCTGCTTACATTGCCAGAGCAGTGAACATGTTTTTGTGTCGTTTAATAAAGACATGGTTGACATAAGTATTTAACTTTTGCACAACACAAGAAATATGATGCCATTCGTACATAATTAATACCAGCTGTGGATGTATTTATTTGGGACATTTTAATCTATAGTATAATTTTTACATACACAAATGTTTCATCTAACTGATGATTGTCAGAAAATGTGCAAATTGATATATTCTGATTTAGATTTAACAAATGAGAAAACCGTAATTTCTACGAGCTAATGCGTAGGCAACAAGAGGCCATACATATGGTTTATTTGTGAATTAGATTCTCTCTCAATGCTGCATTAAATTCATTGTTTGTTAAGGAAGATTGTTCCATTGATGAATTATTCCTATATTTCAATATTTAGTACTAAATTAGTATGGAAATGGCGTCCTTTTTCATGACAATCCTATACTTTGAGACAATATGAATTAATTAAGATATATCAACGATCGTCCCTATAAGCTCACAACGTAGTAAGAAATAAATGAAATACACGGTATTACGAGTCTGTTAAGGTGATCATTTCATTATCGTTCCACAAAATAGAGAAAACCCATACACATGATTTTATGATACTTCACGTATGTGTATTTATGTTCATCCAACTTATTGTCAATACCGTTTATAAAGTTGTATAACTTTGATATATGAGTTACACTTTCAATTCAAAGTAAAATAAATGACCAAGTCAGACAAGTACAAAATTATACTATAGTTCTTTGTGCCTTGCTTGACAATAATAAACTCAGGTTACCTGCACTTTGTACGGCCGAAAACGAAACATAAAATAATCTGTTGCAATAAGGAAAACAACGGATTTATGTTTTGACAGTGAGCCGGGGCGTTTGGTACTCTCAGTACTCTGACAAGGCTAAGCAGACGATTATGCACTCTACTGTCTGTGAAGCTGGCCAATCAGCAATTCGTTGTTATGGATATCCCTTTCGGGAGGTATTGAAGACAGACGCCATTTTTCTGCGAGAGAGTCATGTCTGTCAACTCTTTTTCCTTAACCTCCCCACCACCCACCTTCATAGTGTGCGTCTGTCGTTGCTTGCAAAAGCGGACTTATACGTGCCTTCTGATACCTCAATGCCCTGTTTCTCTGTCTGAAAACGTTGGAATGTATTTCATTTTGCTTACCTAGTCATTTAATTGTATCTTATGCTAGTCATGTATGTGTAATTATGTTCATCATTATGTGTGTATTTATGTTCATCCAACTTATTGTCAATACCGTTTATAAAGATGTATAACTTTGATATATGAGACAAGTACAAAACTATACTATAGTTCTTAGTGCCTTCCTTTCCACTTTGACAATAATGAACTCAGGTTACCTGCACTTTGTACGGCCGAAAACGAAACATAAGTGTATTTTGCAATAAATTAAATGGATTGACTGGGAATGTGTCTAATCCGAAATTTTTCACGGATTTACTGGGAATGCGATTTATCCGTTTTTAGCTCTACTGGCCAAGGGCCAGCAGAGCTTATGGGATGGTGTGTTGTCCGTCTTCCGTCGTCCGTCCGTCGTCCGTCGTCCGTCCGTTAACTTTTCTTCAAACGACTTCTCTTCAGAAACCGCTTGGCTAATTTTGACCAAACTTCATATGAATGATCCTTAGATGAATGCTTTTTAGATTTGTTAAAATTGGGTCAGCGCTACATCCAAGATGGCTGCCATTACCATATATAATCGAAACCTTAAAAAATCTTCTTCTCCAGAACCGCTGGACAGATTTCAACAGTTTTTCTTTTAAAATGATCGCCAACGCCTAGACTATCAAGTTTGTTCAAATAAAGTCTCCGGGGTCAAAAATGCCCGTGCCCCGGGGGTCCAAAGTTTGTATATTGAGGTTTTGCATGTTTTTCATATAGACATATAGGAAAAAACTTTAAAAAATCTTCTTCTCTGAAACCACAAGGCGCAGAGCTCTCATGTATTACATGTAGCATCAGCTTATGGTCCTCTACTAAGTTTGTTCAAATGGTGACCCTGGGGTCAAATTTGTCCCCACCCGGGGGTCACAATTTTACATAGACTTATATAGGATTTTTTTTTAAAAAATCTTCTTCTCGGAAACTACAACAGCCGGAGGTTTGATATTTTGCGTTTACTATAAGCTTATGGTCCTTTACCAAGTTTGTTCAAATGGTGACCCTCGGGTCACATTTGGCCCCGCCCCAAGGGTCACATGTTTTACATAGACATGTATAGGGAAAAACTTAAAAAATCTTCTTCTCTGAAACTGCAAGAGCCAGAGGTTTAATATTTTGCATTTGCTATAAGCTTGTGGTCCTCTACCAAGTTTGTTCAAATGGTGACCCAGGGGTCACATTTGGCCCCACCCCGGGGGTCACAGTTTTACATAGGCTTGTATAGGCAAAAATGAAAAAAAATCTTCTTCTCTGGAACAACATAGCACAGAGCTCTCATGTATTACATGTAGCATCTGCTTATGGTCCTCTACTAAGTTTGTTCAAATGCTGACCCTGGTGTCACATCTTGCCCCGCCCCGGGGTCACAGTTTTACATAAATGCTTGTATAGGGAAAAACTGAAAAAAATCTTCTTCTCTGGAACTGCAACAGCTTAAGGTTTAATATCTTGCATTTGCTATAAGCTTATGGTCCTTTACCAAGTTTGTTCAAATTGTGACCCTCCGGTCACATTTGACCCCGCCTCAAGGGTCACATGTTTTACATAGACATGTATACTATTATAGGGAAAAACTTAAAAAATCTTCTTCTCTGAAACTGCAAGAGCCAGAGGTTTAATATTTTGCATTTGCTATAAGCTTATGGTCTTCTACCAAGTTTGTTCAAATGGTGACCTATTGGTCATATTTGGCCCCACCCTGGGGGTCAGTTTTACTTAGACTTGTATAGGCAAAAGCTTTTATTTATTTTTTTTAGTTTTTAATTTGATTTTTTATTTTTTTATTTTTTCAATTGCAATTTTTTTTTTTTTTTTTTTTTTTTTTTTTTTAATTGTTTAATTAATTTTTAATTTTTTAATTTTTTTTTATTTTTTTATTTTTTTTATTTATTTTTTTATTTTTTTTTTTATTATTTTGGTTTGATTGTTTCGAATTTTTTTTTTTTTTATAAATATTTTCATTTTCTTTTTAATTACTTGACACTTACTTTAAAATTTCTTTTCGGCGCTATTGATCCTAAATGCCTTGTTGAATTTCGACGAAACTTGGCAGGAAGCATCGGTAAGATGTCTAGTTGTGCATATCACGCTTTTGTTCCAGTTCGCTGATTTTTGACGGAGTTATGGCCCTTTGACATTTTTATTTTAAATTTCTTGTCGGCGCTACTCCTTAAACGGCTTGTTGGATTTCTACGAAATTTGGCAGGAAGCTTCAGTATGATGTCTAGTTGTGCCAAGCGCGGTATATCAATGAAATCTTGGACAATTTCGAAAACTAGCTAGATCTTGTTAGTAATAACAGAGTTATGGCCCTTGATTTGTTGAAAAATGCTTTATTGTATTTTTCTTTGTTAAATCTATAGGAGAAGAGAGCTATATCTAGCTATATCTATCTAAATCTATATTGTTCAAAACCAAATATTGAGAATCGGTAAAATATGCTTAGGTAAATGAATGTTTAGTTTGTTTCACATCAATCAAACTCATTGGCACCGTAGGTCCGCACTGTATCACAAACCGAAATAAATGAGCATATGTAAAATGTCAGTGAAAAGGATAAAACACATGACATAAATAGTGGTGATTTATTTACAGAGGGTAATACATTCAGCTATAAACAAATTTTCCATGAGGAAGGACCTTTATGCTATACAAATTTACAAAAAATGAAATGACAAATAAAATAAATCAACAAACTTTGCATACACGTTTACACACATACATTCGTTTACCTTAAATGTGTACAAAAGAAACTCTAAGATGTTTTAATATAATCAAACATACATAAAAAAGAAAAGAGGCAATCATTAGCAACAGCAAAAATAGAGGGAAATATAAACCATAGCAAGGTAGAAAAGACAGGTTTGTTAATGTTATTAAAGGCTTCTGATGCTGCCTTGTTGGTTAGAGATTAGATCATGGCGGGGATTTATTTATTTACACTGTCCTGTTTTAATGGGATGACAGTAGGGTAAGTGTAAGGTTTGGTGCACCCTAGAACCGGTTTAAACCCCCAGTGGCCTACTTTGCCACTGACCGTTCCAAGGCGGTAGCCCTATTGTCAACCCTTTTGTGTTTGGGATGTCGTTTGTATTTATTATTGCTTTTGCCTTCTTGTTTGTCTGTGTGCGTGTTTGTTTCTGTGTTTTGTGGTTGACTGTCCTCCTTGAATGCTACTTTCACTCTCCGATCTTTTTATATTTCTTTTTCGGTGACATCTGCCTGCATATATGGAGATAGATAGAACATTTAGGCTGTTTTTGACTAGTATAAAAGCAAATCGGTATACAAACGAAAGGAGAAATTTGGAAATCACCGAACACGATAAATACAAAAAACATTGCAATGTCGGTTTGATTGACTAGAACCGGGTTGAGCAGAACTCGGTATTTAAAATAGTACAACAAATTGTTCGATCCCGAAGACGGTGAACACGGAACCGTCCATGCGGTATTTTCATACCATTCTATGGCCAGTAGCGTATGGTCCCAGTTTCTAACAAAATGCAAAGCCCAAAAAGAGTAGTTGGGAGCAGAGCTTATGCAAAAAGAAAATAGATATAAAAGTCGAACAGAAAATGTAGCATTCAAGGACCACAGTCAACCACAAACACGCACAGAAACAAACAACTACAAAGATGAATAAAAGGCAAGATATGACATAACAAACATAAAAGGACTACCGATTTGGAACGGTCGGTGGCAAAAAAGAGGATTTAAACCAGATTATATGGTTAACCAAACCTCACTCTTATCCTGTTGTCATCCCATATAACGGGACGGCGTAAATAAAGAAATCGCCACCAGGCTAGATCCGCTAACAAACTGGGCAGCTTTACTAGGCGATATATGTAAAACACATAGATGATCATGTTTGTACGAATGTATATAAAACAAATCCTAGAAAGCCACAAACTTAAGCAAGTTCGCAATGACTGGGCAGAAGCCAGAGCAACAAGAGAATAAACCGGTAAGAGCACGACAATACAATATTAAAGACAAACAATAAATGTTATCATATCTTTCACAATTTAGACAGACATCGTCATAAGTTCCTACTATATCAAACATTAACAAAAACTTAGATGGAAAGCATCAGTTCACCGTAGTATTGTTGAATTGAAAAAAAGAAATATTAAATAGTATGAATGAAATATCGAACTACTTGAATATTATATTTTATGATATTCTGAGCATTGTTTTGATTGTTCTTCGGCAATTTCCAGAAATAGCCTATAAGACTAGCTTAATTTCCATTAGTCAGTCTGATGTGCAGATCAAAACATACCTGTCATACTCTATAGAACCTGTACATTTCTATAAATCAAGACTAGTACATTTATCAGATTATCTGCACATAGTGTTCCTGATCTGCAATAGTCAGTTGTCGATTTTATCTTACCTGTGTGTTTAAAATTAACATTTTATATTTAACTGTTTTTCCATTTTCAACATTTTCGTAGTTGTTCCTCTCTAAACCCGCTAGTCAGTAGGAACGCCACGGATCTATAAAATATCAGTTCTGTTCGCATTTTTCTTCCGCGAGCATGGACTATTTATTTGTATTTTACGGACATTTTACGAATTTTCAATTAAAACAGACGCCATGTGTTTACACCCGAAAGGTCGCTTCAGAATTGGGCCCGCTACGTCGGCAAGCACTACGGGTACATGTGGAGTCTAAAACACGCGTACAGTGTTCCATACCGTGAATAATGTAAAACGAATACCTTACCGGACGAAGTAACGTCCCATTATGTGTAAACACAGTACAACTTGTTGTTTGACAGGACACCGGTATAGAAGGGAATCCGGGTCAAAAGTACAAATTGTATTTCTGTAATGTCTCATTTGTGTAAATATTGCTTATTATTCTTTCTGACAAATTCATTATAACAACATTGCAATTTTCAAACGCCAAACGTCTTAATGTGTCTAGTATATAAACCACGTTCATTACCTATACTTCTTTGTTACAAATGCAAACACGAAACATTGCAATTTCTCAATTCATTGATGTAAATTGTCCATTCTACTACATGCGAGTTGCATGTTGTTGCCTTGTAGGGACAAATACAACATTACAAGTTTGAAATGACAAGATGCCGTCTTGTTTGTTTCTCACATGAACCTAAATTTCAACACTAACCAGTTCAGCAACTTACGAATTACGAACTTTTAAATTTGTAATACTCATTTGACATTATGACAATAGGCAACAGTAAATTGAATTATAGAAATAACGACTGATCCCTTCCTACCTTAACCTTGATGGATATAGTACTTAGCAGCGCTGAGCTTCAAGTGAGCACATTTTGTTTGAATTTCCCTTTGCTAAAAATAGATGCTCACTCATCCCATGAGCCCGCGCTATGACGTCATTACCGTGTTGTGAAGCAAGCTGTCAAGAATCCAAATAACAATAATACATGGGAGCGGCTGGTTTACGTCCCCATCTATCAGACAGTGCTAGGGGAAGTGTCCTGCTTAAGGACATACCAAAGTAACCCAATGGCGACAGCGACGCTCAAACCTGTGCTCTCAGGAGTCCGTGTAACATCCTACCAACTAGGCTACCTAGACCCTGCTATCATGAGGAAGACATAACCATATGAATAATACGGGATCATACACCTAGTAGTAAAACCTGCATCATGTAACACTTAATTTATTTAGATTTTTCAAGTTGAAGCTGTAAGATGGCGGGAAGACAATCCTACTTTGTGACGAGGCTAAAGGCCGTTGCTGTGGCTTTACCACCGCGCAGGCAGCCAAGGCTGCAGCGCGCGTGATAGAACTCACTGCTTGAACACCTGATGACTGCAAACAAAAGTGATATGTAAAGGGAAATGTGAAAAAGAAAGAATAAACTGGATAAAACATAGACCTAGCTCTTTCTTGTAATATATATGGTCGCTCTTTTCCTGTAGGGTCAAGGTCACATGCATTGTGTTGAAATGACATAAAGTTGGAACATCATGTTTTGTGGCTTAAAAAACACACTATTAAATGATCAATTTAAAACCATTGCCATTGCGTAGCTGACCTGAAATACATATATAGGCCCGTCAAACTAGTGGAGTCCGGGCATGCTCCCGGGCGTTTTTGTGTTTTTAACTTAGCTAGGTAATGGTGCGTTTTGGCGTATATCGGACAGAAACTCGCGTGGTATTTAAAGAATTTTAAGAATTTCTTTTTGACAAATTTGAGAATTAACATTTGACAAAGTTGAATTACATAAACTGTAAAATAAGAAACAGATGTTGACCCCACACCCACTCCGGCTTCATTTTCTATTGCATTTTTGGACCTTTGCTTTTTTCATTATGCTGTTTAGATCTGGGCTATGTCGATATTAAAATGTCAACACCGATGCTTACAAATGCTCCTTATCCATAGAACTAGTCCACCACGGAATAGCCATACTACTGATACTGTCGCCATTCCGACTGTGGATATAATATATGCAGTCAATAGCACGACGTTAGTGTGTTTAACAATGGCTTTAACATGTTTCCGCTGCGTCTACAGTCAACAAAACACAACAAATTTCATGGTCATGTTTTTCACCATTTATTGAATGTCGTCTCTGTCGGACTAGATTCACCAACTCCCTGTTCAAATGCTGATGTTGCGATCGTCGAAATATACAGGGAAACATTTTTTTTAAAGTTTTACGAAAATTTGAGCCGAATGCCCAGTACACAATTATATTCACAGAGAAACTTAGATAATATATAAGCTGAAATACTGTTTGAATCGTTGCTTCTATATGTGGCGCGTGTTCATGTCCTTTTATGAACGAACTAATCAACAACCTAAGTCGAATCACATGACTTGGCACATTTAGAATGAAGAATGTCAAGGAAACAACACATAACATTAGTGTTACTTGAGTAATAGGTATCGCGGTTTTACGTTTGTGTAAACTATTTGGTGTGTTTAAACGCATGCTATATTTTACCCGTCTTCGGTGAAGCACATGAATGACCTTATATAATATCAAACAGAGAAGTCCAGCGATAATAATAGAGGGTATTACAAGCGTGAGTAGAGTATCCATATATACGAGAACCTGAGTAGCAGTTGTGAAGCTAGCATTATGTGAGCAGTCACCGTTCATGAACCACAAGGAGGTATTGTAGCACCCTACAGCAATCATAGTTAGCGCCAAAACACATATCTTTGACGATCTGTCACTACATATTCCTGTTGCTATAAATGGGTAATATATCAACATAAAGTTTCCAAGTGTGATCAAAACGCAAAGCCACACTGACACGCAACCGCACAGATACGTCGTGAATATTATGAACTGACACACGCCCTTAGCTTGGCTTAACCTTAAATTAAATGTACTCGATGTCCAAATTAAGAGTAAACTAAATAGGAAGCCGTTGTCACTAATTCCACGGAAGGCTAGATAAAAGGAACACGAAGCATTTCGGAGTGGCTTTCGTAGGAAAGTAATCGTTGATAAAGTGTTTCCAAATAATCCAAGTATACATATCACAGGCAAACAAACCATCTCGACCTTCATAATTGTGGTGAATGTCCTATCGTATCCATACTGGATTGTGAGATCCCTGGACGTATTTCCGGCCCATATCGTCACGTTGGTGTTTGATACTCTCGACGTAGTATTCATGTAATCGTCCATTTATTTCTGAAATGTACAATATCAAATATAGTAGAATATTCATAACGCAGATTCAAGTTCGACGAAACCATAATTAATACTATGTTTTTGCTTTCAATGTTTATAAAAAAAATTCTTAAATTTTAGGTAATATAAGTTTCTATATTAAAACATATTGCACCGATCTGCATAAAGCCGTGACAAAGGTCACGTTGCAAGGTCTCTGCTCTATGCCAATATTTGATTGGTAAATCCAGTTCCTGCCAAAGGTGAATGTCATCTGGTCTGATGTTAGAGAAATGCAAAAAAGGAATATTATTAAGCGTCTGGTCATTTTACGGATTGAATGAAAACATTACCGTAAGTAACATGCCAACAGTGTCATTTTGAACAGCGTATGCTTTGACGTTGTGTGGAATTTAGAAACGTGTAATTGAGCGTCGAGGTTCTTTTCGTGAACGTCAACATTTCCCAATTTAAAAGACATAAACCAATGATAACGCATTTAAGAACACAAAGCAAATACATGTTTTGTGAACAGACTAAATAAAACCGAGTCTGCTACTTTATTTTCTTGGTTGTGTTTGTTGCCTCCAAAGGAGCTCCCGCATCAGTATTTATTTACATTCACACAATCGTTTGTTTAGTGCAGTGTGGCGGCTGTAAAATGTCTCCCGTGGTACGAATCAGTAGTGTTATTTCTACTTGTCCTTTTGGATCAACGAGCCCAATATAGGCTTTGCAACTTAAGCCGGTGATAGGGGGCGTGAGAGGTCTTGCTTCTTACATTAACTCAGTCTCAGGAACCCGAGCCTACTACTTTACTATCTTAGTTGTGTTTGTTGCTTCCACGGATCTCCCTTATCGGTATTTATTACTAGATAAATACTGCGCTAATAAAGTAGTTTACTTTGTTACAAATTTAAGAGACAACCTAGACCCAATCTATACATGACAGATAATACAAATTACTCAGAGCGAATGTCTGAGAAAAAACAAAACAAAGTCATAGTAATAGCATTACTCTTGATCTACTGACGTTGTTTGAGGCATGTATATTTCCAAACATTGCAACAATCTTTATCAATTAAGGGGAATATCTCCGGGGTACCGGTTCGATCTGGCTGGTTATCACAGTATAGATAACTCCAGTTCCACTGGTACGATCTGGCTTAATATTACATTTATTTGACTGAGATATTTTTGCCATAAGAATTTTGTCGAAGTTAGGTACAATTTTAATTAAAACTACTCAAGTCATTGAGCGGACATCGTCAGTTTCAAAATTATCACCAAATCAGGGGCAATAACTCTGGGAATACTTGTAAAATCTGGCTGGTTATCGACCTTGACCGTTATATATCGCCATGAGTATTACATCCAAGTTTAGTAAATTTTAGATTAGAACCGCTTAAATTATTAAGTGAAGACTAAATTTCCTCTCTTTGCACATGGTTGTCCTTTGACATACTTTATGACCATATTTGTCATGAATGGCAGCGGCAGCCGGCCCTTTGGTGTTCGGAACGCTCCAATAGGTATCATGTTATTAATCAAACACTGCTACTAATTAATACAAAAAGAGTATAAATGAGAAATTTGGAAATCGCCGAACACGATAAAAACAAAAATATTGCAGTCTCGGTTTGATTGAGACTGTTCATGAACGGTAGTGAAAAATGCTTGCTACCATTCAGAATTCAATATTTAAAATGTCAACAGTACGAAAATGTGTGCCTTTCCGAAGATGGTATGCATATGACGTTGAGCGTGGAACCTTCAATGAGGTATGTTCATACCATTACATGGCCAGCTGCGTATTGTCCCAGTTGCTGGAGTAGTGGAACCACCTATTCGAACTTAAAGTAAGAAAACATAAGTATTTGAGAATGTACCACCGATATCTGTATATACATATCCGGTCAGCGATCTCCAAAGATCGAAATGAATAACAGTTCTGACTGCTAGCACGGGTATACGTTTTACCGCCGCCACATTGCACAGGCAACGCCATCAACTCGAAAAATAATCACTTTTATTTCCCCCTGGATAGCAAACTATTAACCCTTAACCCGTTAAGAACGAGTATAGTAGCCTTTGCGTCCATTGTAAACCCAGATCAGCCTGCAAGTAACACGCAGGCTGATTATGGTTTACAAAGTCCGGTTGCTGATCAGTCATTTTCCCCCAAAACACCCCTTTGTCACATAAATGGAATGGCCTTAATTCAAAGAAAGAACAGTCCATTATATATATGTAACTGGTTATGGGTTAGGACTTCTACTACTACTACACGGATGAACCAACATGTATTCATATCGACTGTGTTAATAATTCATAGTGTATGTACTAATATGTAGGCATGGGTAAATAAGTATTAACCTAAAGGCACCGGTGTTAATCGTAAAAAAGTACATTAGACAAACGAATTGCTTAACTGAAACATTTGTAAATGTATTACATTTTATCATGCAGATATGCACTTTTCTGCCTAATAAAGGGTGGCCTATTAAATTTTGCTTTATTAGGCAACGACCAATAGAGCAAATCGATGCGGAATCCCTCGACGTTTATTGTACGTAACGTTACCTGACGTCATGCACGTAACGTTGCCTGACGTCATAAAACAAACAAAAAACAACAACATGGCGGCGTCCTCGATAAGCGTAACATTCTGAGAAATAGGTAATAATAGTAATTCATACAAGCCGCAGGGACCGAGCTCTCTAGGGGGTCCCGGGGGCACGCCCCGCCGGAAAATTTTGAAACCTAGGTGCTCTGAAATGGCATTTCCAGCAATCTGAGACATAAATTAGCAGTTTTTTATTTTTTGGATGGAAAAAAATATTTTTTGAGAAAAATACGGCGTACGCGTATGAAAAACTGCGATGTCGGCGTACGGCGTACCACAACCCGGTGTACGAAAAACTGGCTAATATGGGTCGGAATCCGGCGTACGAAAAGGGGGTCGGTACCCTCATACAACAAATGTGGATACTCTACATGATAAATAGAATATTATGTAAATAAATGACGACATTCACGATTCTCGCCATTCTTCGTTTTCTAAGCCTCGCCTAATAAACTTGATAGTAAAAGGCACTGACATAATATTCTCTATATATCCATCACATCTCATGACCAGGATCATTTTCATTAATACAATCAGCAGCCTTGCGGGTTTTCTTAATGATGCAACGGATAATATCGATTGTTGGAGGACTAGCACGCACACCGACACTATTTATGGCGACAACTGCAGTGACACGGGAAACTAAATAGATGAATCAAATATGTTGAAACTTAGTGTTTCCGCCTCCATATTATGACACACGCAACCCAAAGTTTATTTGCAAATATAGACGTCATGCTTCGTTGAATGCAGCATACATGTGCAACATCTTTATGTGTATGTCTTCATTGTTTAAGTACGAATTAAAATGTGTTTTATAACCCCCACCCCACACTCCCCCATCCAACCGCAACCACCACACCGTTCCCCATCAACGGTAATGGTTTCAAACCCAATAAAAGTATATCATCGCGCATTATTACATGGTCCCGCCTTAATTCAATTAAGCGATGGGAAAGCTTATATTTGCAGGATTTTATAACGGATATTTTGACAATAAAACAAGTTTAAATACATTTTTTACTGAAATTACCTATTACATGTTTTAATTTTTTACATAGGCCATCCTTAAAAAAATATTTGTTTGCTGTGCTCCGACCCTGAATTTTTTAAGTGGGTAGGTAGGTAGGTCTTTTTTTTTTGCCACAGTCCTGGTTAAGCATTTTTTACAAATCATAATTTCCTATCTCAATGTATGATAATGCAGTCTGTGGATAACCTCATTAATATTTCTTTACGAATAATTTTTAAGTAAAAAAAAAAAAATTAATTTAAAAAAAAAAAAATCCGTAAAGGCTAAATAAACAAAACGGTCGCTGCTTTTTTAGACGGTCAGTCGGAGCACAGCAAACAAACACTTTTTTAAGGATGGCCCTATGCAAACTTTTTAAACCGAAATTAAGGTTTTATTTCATTCCTCAACCAACCCGTTTTAGCTTCTAGGTGTAGGGCTTTGTAGGTGTATGAAAGTTAATACTTGGACAACGTGATGATGGCTTCACGTAAACAACATTGTACTCGTACCTTATTTTCATCAATCGGAGTACTTAAATAAATGGATACAAACATCCACATAGATGGCAATCTAAAATCCGTATTGGGCTCACGGCGTGTATTGTTGTGACTTCAACAATGATGGATAATGCATCATTTTTAAAGGATTGTTAAAGTGCTGTCTGTCTGGTATTTAGTATCGTACCTAAATTGCAAGTGGCCCATCTTACCAACTGCCGTGGTTGATTTGCTCACTTCCTCATATAATATCTTTCATATACCATGTTGAAAATGCTTTGTTGTCTTACCACCAATTGATTGCTACTGATAGTCAAGTATATGCACTGAATCTGGTGGATATTATATTAAATGGTTTATTTTGTACGAAATATACGTATATTTGCGAAGATGCATTTAACATATAACTTGATTCGTTTTAAGCAGATGCCTCTATATGGCAGTCAAATGTATCAACAAATGAATTATCATGAGCATAACTTTGCTCGGTAGATTAAGAGGTCATCTTGTGTGTGTTATATTAAAAGTCAATATTATATGCAAGTATGTCACTACGCGGTAGGTTAAGAGGTCAGTTATTCACAAATTTATATTTGCCCGATAGTTTAAGAGATCGATAATTACAAGTATATCCTTGTGTGGTAGTTTTAGAGGTAACTTCTTGCAAGTATATCAATACGCGATAGTTGAAAAGGTCACAAATATATCATTTGGCGATAGTTTTTTATGTTAATAATCGCAAGTATTCCATTGTGTGGGTTCCGATTATTGTACATATGAGCAGGGTATTTTAAATATACCTTTCAAGTTATATTAGTTTATAATACGTTTTAAGTAGCAATCTAAATTAAAATAACCGAACAGAAACACGATGTATTATATAATTGACACTATTACACATTATGAGACAGACTGCACGTCGTCAAAAGAAAGTCATTGTGACTATCCCTAAATGTAATCACATGTATTAAGTTATACAAATAATAGCTGGGCACTCAGTTTAAACCCCATATCCTGTCTTTGTTTTTCATCAGCTCCAGATAACTATAATAATGCATTATGTATATTATACAATGCATCAGATATTATATAACGTATCAGGTACTGTATGTTATATAGCAGGTATAGTATATGCTTTATCAATGAACTATAGTGTTATTATCCCTGAAATATCGCTTTTGTACCTCCTGATATGACACATGATGTGAAATCCATATCGCCACGCAGGTTATCATCCGCGATATGTTGGTGATAACCTGCGGGATAATAACCAGGAAGTAAGTGACGTCATTATCGTGTATGTGGTCATTTATTTACATTCAAATGTCATTCCCGTTAACATGGAAGCAGGGGAAATGATGTTGGAATAGCAGGCCACTATTATGGAGTTCATGGCAAATAACTTAACAAAGAGCTTGATTCAGGTATGGGTTTGTTTGCATCTAAATCATTACTTTCTTAATATTTAATAAATTGTATCCAACTAAAGCGAAACCCCCTCTACAGAATGAGCTCTTTCCTATGCCGCAAACGGTATTTCGACACCCGCACAGTTTGGTACACTGCTTCGCAGCTGTACTCGAATGTATATCGAAGGTGCATTGGTAACGTCATACTAACGTGACGCGCGTCAGATTCCCGCCAAAACGATATTGCATTCAAAATCAAAGTTATCTTCAACATTTTGTAATGTCATTTAGTCGATTGCTCTATCTATAGTTTATTTAGATGAAAGCAGTGATAAAACCTGTATCTGTATTGTAATTAACAAACATGCAACGTAAATCGTACATCAACACGTGTGGTTAACGGCCGTAGTGTTTATATTGCAACAGCTTAGCAACAGTGCACTATTTTCTGTGCCTTTGCCTTCCGGCTAACATAATGTCAAGATTTTGAACATACCGAAGCGTCGGGATTGGCCGAGTTTTCACGATAGGGTATTTCTGTGTATCCAGTACTTTCAGAGATTAGACCTCCCAAATGTTCACGGCCGTGCCTTATTTGTTTAATTTCCAATACTTTGGGCTTATATAAGAAAGCTTATATGAATCGAAATACCCGTTTGCGACGGGAGATGGTAGGGGTGGGGGTGGGGGGAGGGTGTAACGGTGTGTGCGCTTTATTAAAACAAAAATATAAATATAAAGAAAGTTATGAGGCAAAAACATACCCGAATCGAGTTTGAAACACAGCCCAATCACCCCGGTGACAACGGAGTTATGGCCCTTTAAATATTGAAAATAGCCCCGGTAACAACGGAGTTAAATAGCCCCGGTAACAACGGAGTTATGGCCGTTTAATTATTAAAATGTGACAATTTTATCGATGAAACTCGGTCAAGTTCGAAAACAAGTCCAATCGTCCTGGTAACAACGGAGTTCGTAATATGTCGCGGCATTGTCCGTCCTTCTGTCTGTTTGTCCGTACAGTTACTTGTGCGATGTCCGAAATTGGAAGATACAACGCTGATACTAACACCTACAAAGATCATTTTGGACAATCGATCCACTTTCGACGGGGATATTTTGTGTCCAATTGACACCCTTGTTTTACATTAGAAAATGTATCAGTGACATCATGTAATGTAGCAGATACAGTATGTTATGTATTAGGTATAGTATATACTGTATCAATGACATTATATAATGTAGCAGATACAGTATGTTATGTATTAGGTATAGTATAGTATATACTGTATCAGTGACATTATATAATGTAGCAGATACAGTATGTTATGAATTAGGTATAGTATATACTGTATCAGTGACATTATATAATGTAGCAGATACAGTATGTTATGTATTAGGTATAGTATATACTGTATCAGTGACATTATATAATGTAGCAGATACAGTATGTTATGAATTAGGTATAGTATATACTTTATCAGAAATATTAATTAGACGATAAATAATATTTTATTATTGAGAGTGAGAATAGTTATTTTAAAATGCTGCCTATAATGTTTGTTTGAGATAATTGTAAATGCTGCCTATAATGTTTGTTTGAGATAATTGTAAATGCTGCCTATAATGTTTGTTTGAGATAATTGTAAATGCTGCCTATAATGTTTGTTTGAGATAATTGTAAATGCTGCCTATAATGTTTGTTTGAGATAATTGTAAATGCTGCCTATAATGATTGTTTGAGATAATTGTAAATGCTGCCTATAATGTTTGTTTGAGATAATTGTAAATGCTGCCTATAATGTTTGTTTGAGATAATTGTAAATGCTGCCTATAATGATTGTTTGAGATAATTGTAAATGCTGCCTATAATGTTTGTTTGAGATAATTGTAAATGCTGCCTATAATGTTTGTTTGAGATAATTGTAAATGCTGCCTATAATGTTTGTTTGAGATAATTGTAAATGCTGCCTATAATGTTTGTTTGAGATAATTGTAAATGCTGCCTATAATGTTTGTTTGAGATAATTGTAAATGCTGCCTATAATGTTTGTTTGCGATAATTGTAAATGCTGCCTATAATGTTTGTTTGAGATAATTGTAAATGCTGCCTATAATGTTTGTTTGAGATAATTGTAAATGCTGCCTATAATGTTTGTTTGCGATAATTGTAAATGCTGCCTATAATGTTTGTTTGAGATAATTGTAAATGCTGCCTATAATGTTTGTTTGAGATAATTGTAAATGCTGCCTATAATGTTTGTTTGAGATAATTGTAAATGCTGCCTATAATGTTTGTTTGAGATAATTGTAAATGCTGCCTATAATGTTTGTTTGAGATAATTGTATATGCTGCCTATAATGTTTGTTTGAGATAATTGTAAATGCTGCCTATAATGTGTGAGATAATTCTAAAATGCTGCCTATCATAAAGTGAATAAAGGATTTTAACTTATCTTGGTGTGCAAATATGATAGTCGGATCACTTCGAGATAAGATAGCATATGCTCTTCACAACAAAACAACAACTGTTCTTTTCAGATCAAAGGTTATGCAGAACAAACATATGTTAACGACGTCATAGGTTCAGTATAGAGAAATTGTTTTTTTAACACATCATAACTGCTAATTTACTTGACCGATTTCAATAAAGTTTCTTTCTTAAGTTATTTCCAAACCAATGACATAACTTTCAATTCAACTTTCAGATAAAAGGTATTTTCATTAGTAAGAACATTTCCAAGTTAAATATATATATTTAACAGCCATTTTCTTACTCAAGTTGTTTTTACATTGAAATGTGTACTGAACTGTGTATGTGGTAATTCACAGTTTGAAACACAGAGATTTTAATTTTCTTTCGCTGAGAAAATAATGTAATACACTGGAAAGCATATTAAATAACTGCCGGATCAGAAGTATTATATAATGTATAATACACATTATATAATGTTTCAGGTATATTACATAATATACCAGGAATATTATATAATGTATAAGGTGTATTATATGTCTTTCACCAGCTCTAGGTTTATAAAATCATGCAACGCTATATAAAAAGGGAGATATTTGAAACAACTCGGATATTTAACAGACTCAGTACGGATAGATAGCATTGGGCATGACCTACTACCATACGCCAAATGCTGTTTATAATGAATAATGTGAGATAGTTATTTTAAAATGCTGCCTATAATGTTTGTTTGGGATAATTGTAAATGCTGCCTATAATGTGTGAGATAATTTTAAAATACTGCCTATAATGTATTGTTTGAGATAATTCTAAATGCTGCCTATAATGTATTGCGTAAGATAATTTTAAAATGCTGCCTATAATGTATTGTGTGAGATAATTTTAAAATGCTGCCTTTACTGTATTGTGCGTGATCATTTTAAAATGCTGCCTATAATGTATTGTGTGAGATAATTTTAAAATACTGCCTATAATGTATTATGCGAAATAATTATTAAATGCTGTCTATAATGTATTGTGTGAGATAATTTTAAAATGCTGCCTATAATGTATTATGTGAGATAATTTTAAAAGGCTACCTAGAATTTATTATTCGAAATAATTTTAAAATGCTGCCTATAATGTATGAGATAATTTTAAAATACTGCCTATAATGTATTATGCGAAATAATTATTAAATGCTGTCTATAATGTATTATGCGAAATAAGTTTAAAATGCTGTCTATAATGTATTGTGTGAGATAATTTTAAAATGCTGCCTATCATGTATTATATGAGATAATTTTGAAATGCTGCCTATAATGTATTATGCGAAATAATTTTAAAAAGCTGCCTACAATGTATGCTGCAGGCTAATTTTAAAATGCTGCCTATCATGTATTATGTGAGATAATTTTAAAATGCTGTCTAGAATTTATAGCGAAATAATTTTAAAATGCTGCCTATAATGGATTGTGTCAGATACTTTTAAAATGCTGCCTATAGTGTAATGTGCGAGATAATTTTAAAATCATGTATTATGCGAAATAATTTTAAAATGCTGTCTATAATGTATTATGCTGGATAATTTTAAAATGCTGCCTATAATGTAATATGTGAGATAATTTTAAAATGCTGCCTATAATGTAATATGTGAGATAATTTTAAAATGTTGTCAATAATGTTGGAAATTATCTCTATCTAAAACGCGACGAAATATTGTTTTTGTTTTTACTAAATTCAATTGAAATTAAATATTGAATAGTTAAACATAGGAAAATTTATTATACAGATGAGCTAATGAAAACAAATTTGAAAATGTATTGTTATATTATTGTGCAAATCAAACTATACAATGAAACGAAAATAAACTATTTAAGTATTATGCATACCATTTTAAAGGCAAGTCCTCCAATAGTTTAATATCACCATATACGTCCTATAAAATCAGGCATATCTAATGCATCCAAATCGTTTGAAGTTCATGTCGTTTCACGATAGTTTGGGCACTAACATCTGAATCAAAACTGATAATGAACGTATAGTAACATCCGTTATGTATTCATCAGCGGACGATGTGTAGCTACGGTGCAGATATTTTAGATATGAACACTTCTTTTCAGATTCCCAATATGAAAATACGTGCTGGTGGATTGGATGGATATTGGAGAATTTTATGCACTGATGACAGATTGAGTGCTAAACGACCGCGCCGGCTGCGACGACAATTCCGCAAAATGAGTATGAAATGAAAACTTTGAATATCGTCAAACACGATAAATAACAAAACAATATTAAAAATAAAGATCAGGCTCAGCGATCGATCAAATGCAAGACATGTGTGTCAACGTTATTTATGTTGACGCAACGAAAACAACATTTATCTGAAAGTAATTATGCAAACGTAGCATTCACTTAACACAGTCAAACAAAACCACGCTTTCAAAATAAACCAAAATTACAAGAAAATAAAGAAAAAAAACACGCGATTACACATACACAAACAATACGGGCAAACGTATGCGACTACACATACACAAACAATTCGGGCAAACGTTTGCGACTACACAGACACAAACAATACGGGCAAAAGGGCCGCTGTATATTTAAACCAGGTTCCTCGGTACAATATACCTCACTCTTACGCTATAGTCATCCGGAATTTGAATTGTAGATTTGTGTGTGTTTGACATGTGTTACTCTATTATATTATTACTATTAATTATCTATTAGACTATTATATTGAGTTAACGAATAGTACGTTCGACTCTAAATAATACAGAGATCATAAGTTCGAGCCTCACTGACGCTATTGGGTTACTTAGTGTGTTCTTGCTTTCCATTTTTTATGCTACCAAAAATAAGGTTCTAGATCGGCACCTGATGGTGATAAGAATAATTTATAGTTTAATTTCAATTTCTGTTTTTCTCCGTTAATTGTGTGGAGGTACCACTAATATGTTAATAATATGTAAATAACCATTTCCTATTAGTACCAACATTGTGTCATGTATTTATACATATATATTATTGCTGTAATTTGCTTTAACTGTTCACTGATTGTGAAATGAAGCAGTTTGTAATAAAGCCTGTGCAGACGTCTATGGTGACTTGATTTACAAACTACGTAAGAGCGTTGGTCAAGGTCAAGATTTTAGGATTACAAAATATGAACGTTATATACAAACGTTATGATATATTTTAACGCACTGCATGTTTAGTGTATAACACATTTACAGTTCGCAGCTATGCTGTCCTCTTTGATTGTGCGATGAGAGGACAGATTGTGGACACTTTACACTCTCGTCTTTTGTAGCCATATCGCATATGCCTCAAGAAAACCTTTCTCCCGTAGATTTCCCAGTCAATACGGTGAAGCTGCATTCTGAATAACCATTTACATCAATGACAATTATTATTATGAAAAAAGTGGTGTCATTGCTTGATGGTTGATTGAAATGTCAAAAGTATAGTTTACAGATCGCGAAATGTGTATGTACTAATACAATAGTCGTGTGATATGTAATGAGAAACGAAGGGGATTTATAAAAGGATTAAACTTAGGTTAGTACATTTTCATCATATTTGAGCCACTGTTTCAGTTACTGAGCATGATTGTATCGTGTTGCATAAGACGAAGTTATCGAACTGAGCGACGCGTGTGTACTTTTACAAGTATTTACAGGAGGTGTTATATATACCACGCTGCAGTCAGTTCTTGACTCCAAATTCTACAGAGCAATAACCGAATTAGTCACTCCCAAATCGTGTCAAATCAAGTCAGGTATGTACTGTAGAAACGAAACCACAAGTGGAAACCCATACTGCAAAGCAAATATATTCAATAACTATGTGTTGTATTGGTGTCTTTGCATTATTAAATAGGGATTGTGAAGCTTTAAACACAATTACGTAGATTGAAAGGTATGTCTACGACGCTCAATAATACAAATATTACACGATAAGACATTGAGGTTGGGCTATTCATTGTCGCAAAATAGTTCTAGAAATGCTTTTATATTTTTGAAAGTGCATGAGGTGTTCCACTTGTAACGTAACGCTTTCATTTTGCAATTGAATTACATAGCTTGACTTTCTCCACGAATATGTTCATTTGATTTGCAATTGAATTAAATTTTGACATTCTCCACGAATATATTCATTTGATTTGCAAATCATGATTCCTTCGATATAAAAATAATGACATGAACTATAATGTGTTTCATAACTGTGTTGCATTCGGATTTTTGAAAAAAAGGATAGAGAATGCGACTTTATCTATCATGAACAAACCTTTGGGATCATCAAACCCAATCTTTGTGGCTTTAAAGTAGAAATATCACTTAATCCGGGCCTAGGTGGCGTTAGACTCAATAAAACCCAACCGAGTCTGCTACTTTTATCTCTTGTTTGTGTTTGTTGCATCCAAGGGATCCCAATTTCAGTAAGTATTGACATTCAAACTAGCATTTGTTTGCTTAGTGTTGTGGGACGACCGTTTGAAGTCGCTCCGACTGCAAATCTGTCGTGTTATTACTTACTGGTCATTTGGTATCAACGAGCCCAATCGTTAGGGCTTTAAAGTAGAATATCGATTAAGCCGATGCTAAGAGGCGTGAGAAACTTTGCACTTTACATTATGTCTCATGAACATTTCAATAATACAGAGTATGTTACTTGTATCTCTTGTTTGTTGCTTCCACGGGATCCCATTTTCAGTATCTATTTCTTATAAGAAACAGACTGAAAACAAAACTATAACGTAGGATATAGGGGTAAAATACTCACATGTGCAAATAATGATCAAATATAAATATATAAAAATAGCTGTATATGTTTTCTGGCTTAGAGCAGCAATATATATTCATATTTGTTCCTAACGAAATATGAGTAACATGCTTATTTTTTTGTTAATTAATAAATGCTTTACAATGTCGTCGCGTAAAATACGAGTTGTCCTATTACCACTCAATTTCTTAATATTGCGATACAATTCACAATTTTAATTCAACATTTATATTTTGTTTTGTTTTAAAATGAAACATACGATCATATTTAAATTGCAAACACAGTTTTAGATACGTATTATATGCATTTAGTTGAATCATTTGGTTTAATGTAAAAGTCTATGGCAATTGAAACATATATGGAACTAATTCAAAATGCAGTTAAAACGAGCCGCGTGAAATTGGAAATTGGAAATCATGTTTAAGTGCCTACGTTCTAAATGACAGTTGCACATACTTAGATCCGGCACATTTTATGACTTTCATTTCTGCTGAAAAAGAAACTCTTAGCTGTGGGTGTGCAAAGCCGCCGCGGAGGGATATTTACTGAAAAATGTCTCGCGTAAAAGACGTAAACAAACTTGAATTCGAGCAGATTTCATAATGGCGGTCAAAATGAGCTGACAATGTACAACGATGACACACATAAACAAATAAATGAATTCGTTTGTTACATAATGGATTTTAAGTTTTTACTTGTTTTGCCGATACTTTTTTATTAAAAATACGATTTACAAATTATCGAATGTTCCGAAAATTCATGTGAAATTTGAGCTTTTAATCAAATTGATAATTACAGTTTTAATCTTACGGCGAGGAAAAAGACGAAAGCATTAAAGGCGAGAAGATTCACCTGTACAGGCCTGTAAAATGCCATCAAAATTTGGAAAAAGTACATTTTCTACCCAAAAAAACGTTTCATGACCGTTCATAAAATTACACACAATTTACTGTTTTTTATGTTATTTTGGCATCATATACAGTATAGCTCACGCGAAAATCACACTTTACTCGATTCGGCTAGCTTTGGAAAAATGTGTACGACATTCGCACTCAATAGATGCTTATTGAAGTTTGAGGTAATGAATGACAATCAAATGCCTCTAGCAATTACTAATAGATGCTTGGAAGAAGAAAAAATGGTCTTCTTGTCGGCTGTTTGACAAATTAATGCCTTTTAAAGAAGACAAAAACAATGTTTAATGTATATGTTATAAGCTATATGTTTATGGTAATGACTAAAGAGTAAACATTTTACATTCTATTAATGCGTTGTCCAAAACTTGTTTTTAAAGGGACACATGGCAGTCTTTATATTTGTATCTATTACAATTAGAGTCACAATTTATATATCCAGTATCAATTTGACTTGTATATATTTTAATAACATTTTTTAGTGTTCAGTTTTCTTCATTATTCTACCATAGGTTTAAATATACTCTTGGTGCAATATAATCAACAGTTAGTTATATGCAAAAACAATTTGCTTTTAATTATTCCGATAATTAATATTAATGATCGAACGAATGCAAGGTACGTAGGAAAACTAACGGGATGCTAGTTTTACCCAACTCAAGATTGCCACGTGACCCTTTAATGCATTTGTAAATGTAAATACGTAATGTTTGTTTTTTCATGCGTACTACACGCATTGTGCTGAAAGCTTATCTTGAGCTCTGAATATACAAAGTAGTGATTGAGCAGCCAGTTCTAATCTTGACATCTTGTCCAAAAAAGTACTTAAAATAGAAATATTTGTATATGAGTTAGAAAACCGCAACGGCTACTGAAAGCTTAATTATCTTTTTTTAAAAATCGGACAACAACCCAGATCAGATCTGGAGTGTACTAATTAGCACCAACTTCTCAACTTCGTTATTAAACATTATTTTTCATCTAATAACGATTGCATTATTTACAGTAAAAAATATGATGAAATTAACTAAAAATGAAAACAGCGTACTGCAAGTACTGCATGTAAAAAAAAATATAATAATTATAATAAATAGTATAAAACAGTTTTGTTTTGTGAGAATATTACAACAGGGTTTGGCACTCACTCATTTCCTATATTTATTGGAAAAGAAAAATAACGTTTTGTCTGTTTCGTTTACATCTATAAAATTTGGAAATATTAGAAGCGTGTTCCACAGCAACCTTGTGTCGCTTGTCTTGTGCTTATTTCAGCAAGTACAATTAATCTAACTATAAAGTTTTAATACAGGGGGTGCAATCCTTCATGAATTACAGAGCAGTTTTTTTAAATTTTACAGTTTATGAAAAGGGGAATTAATCTGTACTGGATAATTGATAAGCAAGAACTGTATAACGTTTCATACGTCAATATTTCTCCAAGTTGTAAGTTAGTTAAAATTTGAATCACAATTTATATATTCAGTATCATTTTGACTTGTATATATTTTAATAACAGTTTTAGTTTTCAGTTTTCTTCAATATTCTATAATAGGTTTAAATATACTGTTTGTGCAATATAATTAACAGTTAGTTAAATGCAAAAACAATTTGCTTTTAATTATTCCGATAATTGATATTAATGATTGAACGAATGTTTTATAAAAAGGGGCATAGGTCTGCCAAAATGAAAGTCAGAGTTATTGGACCTGTGTAAGGATATTCCTTTGGTTGATATGAAAATGTGTGTAAAGTTTCATGAAAATAGGTCAAATACTTCTCAAGTTATGGCCAATTATGAGCTTGGTTAGGTTGCAGGTTAAAGTTTTATGAAAAGGGCATAACCCTGCTGAAATGAAAGTAAGTCGGAGTTATTGGTCATGGGTAACAATAGTCTCTGTGGTAAGATGAAGATGTGTGTGAAGTTTCATGAACATAGGTGAACTACTTCTTAAGTTATGAGTTTGGTTAGGTTGCAGATTAAAGTTTTATGAAAAGGGGCATAATTCTGTCAAAATGAAAGTCAAAGTTATTGGACATGTGTAACAACATACCTTGGGTTACGATTAAGATGAGTGTCAAGTTTCACGAACATATGCAATTCAAACACAGTAGAATGGTTCTATTAAGATTTGAATCGACATCTACAAATGTTCCGAAAGATCTCAAGTCCCTTTGACAATTCAAATATTCATTATTTAACACCAAATAATCCTAAAACGACGTGTGAAGCGCCGAGTGTGGGAAGGTTTGGGAGTTCGTGCCCATCTTCCACAAGCTGGTTCGGGTGTCCTCCCCCGATATATATTTTTCATCTTCAGACCAAAACGGTGCTTGTTCAAGCGATATTTGTCAGAAATATAAACATGTTATGCTGGCAAAAAAGGTAACTTTCCACCCTTACCCCCTCCTCTACCCCATTACCCATCTGATTTTTATTGCATTTTAAAATATTTTAGGATTTATTTTTTTTCATTTTATTTTACCAAGTTAATCCCGCGAGTAAAGGAGTATGCCACGCTTTGCCCCTGAGCACCAATATCATTTACAGCCAATCTGATCTGATCTGAAAGTATGCAATATATTATATAAATGCACTGGTCTAGCCAGTTGCTTTTTTCAAATTGTCAGTGTATAAATTATATCACAATAAAATGTTTAACATTTCGAAACATACACCCAAGCTGGTGTTCACAAATGCAATACAATATTGTTAGACTATATGTCATTTATTTACATTGCTAAGGGTGAATGATCATGACTTCGTGGTGAAATAATATTCATAATCACGCACAATAACAACACAGGAGGCCCAAGGGGGCATGTGGATACTCTACTTGCTAACAATGGCTCGTAGAACTGGTGAGGATGGGCTTTGGTGGGTGGGTGCAAATTTGTCTGATTATTGAAATTAATTGTTCAAGCTTTTATTTATATAAACAATCAAACCAAGTCTGATACAGATCAGATGAAAAATGAAGTACCTAAAGACATAACAAGCAAAATATAGCAGTTATCAATAAATCAAGGGCCATAACTCTGGTGTAACTAATTAGAGATATAATTAGAGATATCATTAATATGAACAATTCTGCAAAGTTTGGTAAAGATCAGACAAAAACTGAAGGTGCTAAAGTGTTCACAAGGCACAATATGTCATTTTCAATAAATCAAGGACAACAATGAATTGAATTGGATTTTATAGTCCACCAACAGCTAAGATCATATGGCGACTTTCCAGCTTCCACTGGTGGAGGAAGACCCCAGGTGCCCCTACGGGCAATTTTTGTGCACGGGCGGGCACCTGGGTAGAACCACCGACGTTCCACAAGCCAGCTGGATAGCTTCCTCACATAAAGATTCCTAGGCCCCTGAGGGATCGAACCTACAGCGGTGAGGGGTAAGTGTTGTAAGTCAGAGACTCTAACAACTCGGCCACGGACGCCCCAGGACAACAATGAACGCCCTATCGTGTTCACAAGGCAACAACTTAACAGACGAACGACTCACCATAATAGCTGTGCACTTCGTTATTGCTTTTGTATATACAGCCAACATGATTTTGAACTAAATCATGGATTCTTGTAACAAAACTTACACTAAACAAACAATACAGTGTAATATTAACTTCTTCGTAGGATTATAAATAAATTATTCACTCGATGGTAGGTGTATTTTTTACTAAAGAGTAAAAACATAAAAGGGTGTCCCAAGGAACACTTGTGTTGCCTGCCATGTGCTTACTTCAGCAAGGACAATCTAACTTAAAAGTTTGAAGACAGGGAGTGCATACTTTCATGAATTATGGAGCAGTTTTTTTTAAATTGATAATGTTAAAAGGTATAACTCTGCATTGAATCACTGGCAAGAAAGAACTGTATAAATAATAAATAATAAATAAACAGTTTCATGGCCATAGGTCAATATTTGGCCATGCTATGAGCTAGGATAGGCTGCAGGTTTAACATTTATGAAAAGGAGCATAACTCTTCAGAAATGAAATTCATAGTTATTGGACATGTCAATGGAAATTGAGAAAGTTTTATGAATGTAGCATAACTCTGCCGAAATGAAAATCAAGAGTTATTGGACATGAAGGAATTCCTTGTGTTAAGATGAAAATGTGTGTGAATTTTCGTGAACATATGTCAAATACTTTTCAAATTATATTCAAGATTAGGTTGCAAGTTAAAGTGTTACATACGATGGACGGATGGACGATGGTGGACAAAGTGATCTCTAAGTGTCTGCCATGCTACTCAGGCCACAAAACAAATCACCTTATAATTGAACGCAACAATCGAATAATCTATATATAATCAAACGCTGCATTTTTTTAAGTATAAAGGCTCTATTGGAGCGTTTTAGCATATTTTGAATATTCATAATGATAAAATACAAAATCTGGCAAATATCTCTACAGCGTTGATGTTTTTGAAATTTCCCATTTTCAGCATGTTCAGTCAGTAAGGTAATGGTATTCTTCCGTCTTTCGTTGAAGTAGCTTCAGCCTGAAAAAACATGCACAATTTTGTATTTTTTTGTTATTTGTAGTATAAGACAAATATTACATTTTCCCTTAAAAAACAACATGCTGAACCTTTAAAGGAATAAAAGTGAAGGTTATATTAAGATCATAAATGAAACAAAATATGTCCAGGCGTATAAATGTACATATAAACAAGTTTTTAGGACACATTGGTAGAAACATCTAGGATTCTCATCAGGTTACTGTCAGCAGAGTTTGTTTACAGAAATTACATTTAATGGATGTAGAAACTCCTAACAATTCGCATCAATTTAATGACAAAACAAGGGGCCCAAGAGATTCTGTGGAAGCTCTACTGGCTAACATGACTCATAACGTTGATGACGTGAGTGCGACTATAATTTATGGTTTTCTGAAAAACTTGTATGAAATTATTCCCTCTGGAATTATTTCAGTTGTCAATTTTAGTGTTGTAATATACCTGCGTTTAACATAAAGACAAAATATGAAAAATAATATTATAATATATTGTATTTAACAAAGAACTGTACACAAAATGCTATGCATATCAATTTATTTTAACACCTCTGTATTTAAAGGTAAACAAAATATGTCATGTATGGCACTGACAGAAAATGACATTGCAAATCGATCTATATAAAATATGTAAAATAGGTATAGACAATTCACATATGTCCAATCATTGCCAATTTTGTTGAAACACTACAGTGATGTAGGAAGCATGTTTTTTTGCTCACTCATTAGCTGAACTGTGCAGAATTTGGTTCATTAGAAAGGTTATATGGTGCAATACAGAGATGAACATGCCAGGCTCATCATCCAATTACATCGAGATAAAATATTAAGAACGGGCCTGACACCATCTAACCTAAACTGCAGAGTTGCCGCACATGTTATGGTAGATTGTCCATTTACAATGCAGCCACGTTTGCACGCACAGGGTCATGATGAAGACTTTTAATGAGCATGTCAAAAATTACAATGAACATGAACACTGTGGTGTAACCAATAGGGCTAATAAATTTTGTATAATTCAAGATGGCGGACAGTGTAAACAGCGAAAGGTAAGTGTGTCACTTTTGTATTCAAGTTGTGGCTTAATTTTGCATTACAAAACTAACAACTGGTATTGGCAGTCAGGTGAATGACTTATTTTCGCACGGCTATACAGTTTGTAGCGACTGGTCTCGTATTTTTCTTGCAATCGTTACTGAAAGGCACAAAAGAAATTGAGTTAAAATCGAAGCGAGACAAGCCATCTGTTTTAATGAAATTCTCGTTTCTTTCGAAACCGAGAATGATAATATTTTGTACAATATTGTTTTGTACTGATATATAAACGCCCACATATTTCATTTTGTGTAAAATGTACCAAAACATGCATTTTCCTCCGTTTTTTGAAAGGTAAACAGTGCGGTTCGTATCCTATCATGTAAATGGCACAGTGCGGTTCGTATATGCTAGAAATCAGTGCGGTTCGTATACAAAAACGATAATATTTACAGGGCGGCGCTTATACATTTACTCTATCTAATTTAAAACGCTTGAATTTTTATTTTATATACTTTACAGACAGAGTCATAAAGCAAAAATAGCTCTATATTATTTTATTAATTTCGTTGTGCGTCCACTCGTCACACTTGTGTCCGCGGTATTTCCCAATAAGCATTGGTTGGGTTTTCATGAAACTTTTTGGGATGCATCGGTATCGCCGTCGTGTTCCAGATTGATGATTCTGTGCGGAGGTATGGCCATTTAAAAATTTGGATGGATTTTCATGAAACTTGCTGGGAAGCATTGGTATCAATGGAGATGCGCATATTGTCGTGGTGTTTCGGTTCGATGATTTTATCGCGGAGTATGGCCCTTGGAAAGGTATGATGGAAAATTATTGTTAACGCTATTTCTCAGTGACCCTTGGTTGGATTTTCAAGAAACTTACTGGAAAGCAACAGTATCAAATGGAAATGTGCATATCGCCGTTATGTTCAGATTCGATGATTTTTCGACGATCGATTATTGTTCGCGAAGTTCGGTGGGAAACTTGCTGTCTCAGTCTGCTTCTTTTTCAACTGGCAATACATTATTTAACGTATATATTTTATACTGCGGTTTACGTGTATTGGGAATGCTTTTTTTCTTTAAGGCGTATTTTCTTTTACGAAACGTAACGTATACAAATAAATTATAACTTTACTTATTTTTTACTTTCTTTTCTCTTACTTAAATTTTATTCAAGAAAATGTAACGTTAAGATCTTTTGTGGATTTGGACTCTTCTTTTCCGAGCTATATCATTTAAAACATGTCTTGATTTTTTCACATCTGCTATTAATATCCGCCTTATATTTCCTAAAATTCTAAATGGAATTTACAATAGCAGAGGGAGATAATCGAAATGAAACACTATGCTCTTGAGTGAAAATGATTTCTAAATTAGACGATGATATTCAATCCAGTTTTTAATGTTTTTAACATCTCGTACAGTTTTCTATTTTGAAACAGTGTTTCACATAAGACACGTAAGAAGGCACAAATGAATCACTGGGTTGATGTTGTTTGTGACTCTTCAAAATGTACCCAACAGATTGCACATATTATAAAGGTCATAAAGTTGTATATATCAAAATTCATTTTTTCTTAAAACTTTCGATGGGTCTAATGAGATATTCGTGTTATCCATATCAGCAGAGAATTAAAAAGGTTAAGTATGATGGTATTCAGAATATACAGAGAATTTGTTTGGCGCCAACAGTGATGTTCAGGCCCACCCTCGATATAAAGATATGCAGAATGGGCATAGAACCATTTGTGAAGCTATGATGCACCTGAAACAATACACGGATGATGAACATGAATTGAATTGACTAGGGTTTTAAGGCACACCAACACATGAAAGGTTATATGGCGCCTAACAGGAATGAACATGACAGGCTCATCCTCCATTTACATTGAGATAAAATATGGAGAATGAGCGTAGAACATTCTCACCTGCAAATTCTATTGTAGACACTGCATTTATGCTTGCGCCACGTTTATTGTTTTTCTGCCACTGCTCTAGTGATTTGAGCAAGATGGCAGCTGAAAATATGCAGGAGTCATGATGAAGACCTTTAATGAACATGAACAAAAATGATAAAATGAACATGAATTTGTTGGGGGTGTTGGGAGGGTTCTACCCCTATGCCTACCCCTCTAACGGGATCTGCAGTGGCCCTATTCTTTGCCCGGGAACCACACGTGGGGTTATGAACATGAATCATATGACAAAAGGAACATGAGTTTCGCGTGGTTTTACATCTCTGCCTAGATAAGCAGTGGCCCTATTCTTACCCAGGAAGCAAACAATAATAATTTAAGTAATTATTTCCTTTATAATGCAACATAATATGAAAACAGGATTGATTACAATACATTAAAAAAAAATATACATAAGAAATTCACAAAACAGATAGAGTTGAATTTGGTTTTCCTGCTCACCAACACAAAAAGATCATGTGGTGCTACCAAGAACGAACGTTCCAAGTGCACTAATTCCTTTTAAATAAAAATATATATCAAGAATATACTTAGAATCTTCTCAACTGCAGAGTTATTGCATATTCTGTTGTATACACTTCATTTACATTCATGATATAAATCAAATCGTCATAATCAGGTTGTATAACCGAAGCATACTGATATTATTCACAGTTCTTTTTCATGTGTTGGATGTCCAGTAATCTATGTCCGGTTCTCTATAGATTTAGTGGAGGTTATTTCTGTAAGCGTTTATGGCAGAGAATAAGTCTTACGATCCTGGAATGGTCACACTTGTAAGATATATGCACTTTCAATTATGAATCTTCTTCACATGCACTGTAGTAGTAGATGTTTCCTTCGATGGCGAGATCAGTTTATATAATGTTTTATGTTCTTCAAGCACATATATAATTCAGATATTTTTGTAGAGTGACTTTTTTAATATGGAAATTCCGGTGGATAGTCTGTTGCAAGTTGCAATAATTCATTTGAAAGCATTAGGAATTGTTCTTGTGCAACTTCGCAAGATTAAAATCATCACACTTGAAGTTGTATGCGCTACTGATGATGCTTCCGTTCTACTGGAACAAAACACTACATATTTCCTTTCATAGCTCGGAATATATTATATCTTCATGTGTAAACAATTACCACAGTTCTGAAAGTAACTGAAGTCAATGTATTCTCTTTGTGGAACGACTTCTTTCATGTTCACATTCTGATATTGCTGCAGTTTACAATATGTCCGATCAGTTGCTGAACCTTAAGCTTAACACGGAACCAATATTGGCTTTGGCAAAACTGTTCTTGCCGAGAAATGAAATGTAATGTAAAACCTGTTATCTCCAAGCTGTTATCTGCCTACTGACCTAGCCAAGTTGATTATCCTGTCTTAACCACTATTTGTGTTGTGTATTGTCCTTTTCACTGTATATTTAGTTTGCTCGTTGTAGTACAGTGCGGGTCATGTACGATGTCATTGTATTAGGATGCTGTGGTTTCTATTTTTCTCGTTTTTATTTATTGGCAAAGTTGTTCTCTCAACGAAGGTTTATGTGACAAAGTTGTTGTAAAAGTATGTTAATGACTGTCTGTTACCATCTAAAACGATTTAAGATTACCATTGTTTGAATGTCTGGTAATATCAAGAATCCTTGTTGTCTTTTTTGAAAGTGCACGGCATTGGAATCATGTGTTCACAGACCAGGTGCTTGAAATCTGACCATATCGCTATCTCCATATTATGGCGCCTAACAAGAATGAACATGCCAGGTTCATCCTCCATTTACGTCTAGAACCTTCTAACCTGCAGAGCTGCAGAGTTGCTGCAAATTCTATAGTAGACACTCCATTTATGATGGAGCCACGTTTCCACGTAATATCAAGAATCCTTGTTGTCTTTTTGTTCCATATTATGGCGCCTTACAAGCATGAACATGCCAGGTTCATCCTCCATTTACGTCTAGAACCTTCTAACCTGCAGAGCTGCAGAGTTGCTGCAAATTCTATAGTAGACACTCCATTTATGATGGAGCGACGTTTCAACGTTTGCATAAGCGGGGTCATGATGAAGGCCTTGAATGAGTATGATAAAAAATGATAAAACAAGTTAACATAATCATATAAAGTTGACAATAATACTACCTAGTATACACGGTCTGTTATTTATCTAGTTAATCATGTTTTATCATTATATTATTTTAAAACTTTCAAAACAGCTCTCGTATTAAAGAGACACGTGATAATCTTGACAGTCTTTACACTCAGTCATTTAAGGTTTTGTACAGCAGAATATCTAAAATAAAAATAATTGCCATTTTTTTACATTATATTTAAATATATATGTGCATGCAGCTTTAAGTCAAAATCATTCATGATATTGGATTAATACCTATAGTAAGCGGTTTATTTAAAGTTTGATAACTAGATGTCTGTTTGAACCTGATCTACTTACTTAAATAATGGATAAAATGTGTTGCAAGTTGTGAATATTTGCATATTACCAGACATTGATGATGAGGTTCAAATGATAGATTTAATGAACTCATGTTTTAACCTTTTGTTGTACAGTTAAAAGTACAGTATTTGAATGACCTTTATAACAATAGCCGTCATTTCTAGCATCACAAACATGTAAATTCAATTAGAACTAGAATTAATTTAGGATATCAACATCAACAATGGGTGATGAAGAGGGACATAAGGTTATCAGTTGTTATATGTATATGAAGTTTGGGAACAACCCATTCAAACGTGTTTAAAGAATGCAAGTAATGAAAATATTACGAGGCGTGACGTGGCAAAATGTGTTATGGGAAGCGATGCAACGTTACAGACAGCGTGATTGCTATATAGCCCCCACTTCACTTTGTGCAGTATACTAGGAATGTGTCCATGGGACATGGATACACCCATTGAAAACAATCCCCAGAAAACAGTCGATTTTGTTGGCGAATATATATGCATATCTTGACATCATAGGTAAGCATCCTGTAAAAAAAGAGTATGAGAGTGGACCTTTGGAAACGGCCGAACACGACACATACGAAATATTTCAGTCTCGGTTTGATTGAGACTGTTCATGAACGGTAGTGAAATATGCTAGCTACCGCTCACGCCCTCTAGCATAAGAAACAATTGGTTGATAACTATGGTAGGAGATAGACACACAAATCTTTCGGGTCGGACAGACATTTCTTTCATACCGGACAAGGATATCCGTCATTTTACCGGGGCTAGATATTTTCATCTCACCCTAGGGTCGAGATAAAATTCACGCGCGCCAACATCCGGTATGCCGGGAAACATGCAAAACGTTAGTAGCTGACGGCGTCAACGCACAACATGTCTCTGATATGCAAGAAAAAAATCAATCATGGGTATTCGGTTCAGATAGGGAATTCCAACCCTCGGTATAAGTGTTTAATCGGAACCTCGGCAGAGCCTCGGTTCCAATAAAAACACGTATACATCGGGTTGGAATTCCCTATCTTCACCGGATACCCATGAAAGATTCTTATAGTCTAATGCTATATGCTTCCTCATAATTCGGTGGTAGGGGCATCACCAAAAAATATGAATGCCTAACCTAATAAAAAACAAAATCTTCTTAATATGCAAGTTCATAATAACAAATGCATTGACGTGATCAGTTAACAATTAAAATAGGATCAAACTTGTGTTAAGATACCAAGTTTATAAAGAGACCACTCAAGGGAAGATCAACAATTGGTTTCTTAACACATGTGGTCTCTTAATACAGGAGTGTTTTAATTAAAAACAATACAGTTGGGAAATGAAATGGTGATCTACTGCAGCAGATGGTCTCTTAATAGAGGTGGTCTCTTGACCAGATTTGACTGTATATACTGAAAAGTGGCGGCGGAAAAATGAAAATCTAACCCATATAATGAACTTCAATGGGACCTTGACCTTTATATTTTAGTATGGTCATGTCGATGTTGTCATGATGAGTATGTATTGAAAGTTTGATAAAGAAATATGAAGAAATGAAAAAGTTATAGCCAACGTTAAGTTTTCGTGAAGAAAAATATGACAATTTAACCCATATAATGACCTGCAGTCTGACCTTGACCTTTATATTTTAGTATGGTCATGTCGATGTTGTCTTGATGAGTATATATTGAGAGTTTAATGAAGAAATATGAAGAAATGAGAAAGTTATAGCCGACGTTAAGATTTCGTGAAGAAACCAATGAGTATTTAACCCACAAATTGACCTCTAGTGTGACCTTGACCTTAATATTTTAGTATGGTCATGTCGTTGTTGTCATGATGAGTATATATTGAAAGTTTGATGAAAAATATAATATTAATAAATGAGAAAGTTATAGCCAACGTTAAGTTTTCATGGCGGGCTCCCGGACGGACGACAAAGTGATCCCTATGTATTGCATTTTCCTTCGAAAAGGCGACACAATGAAAAAAAGTCTGAATAAATATAAATATTAAATTACAATTTACATACGATAAAAATATAATAGGTTATTAATATCCCTGCAAACGCATACCCCACGACTATATGCGCATCTCCTGGACTTACTTACTGATGCTTCTCACAATGTTTGGGGAACATCAATATAGGAGTTCATACAAAATAAATGTTCTGAGAAAAATATTCAAGGGGCCAGAACTCACATCAACAAGAGAAACGCCTGTTGGCGTTAAAGCCGGGTTTTCTTCAATGTGAAATATGAACACGCCGCCCGCCCTGTTTACACCAATCTATAAGCCGGTTTCTTTATTTCAAAATATCGGCTAATAATTATGGTCGACCGTGAATCCAGAGCCCCACATGCAATCCCAAGCTTCCTTTTCATATAAGCTACCTATACATAACGTTTCATGCCAATATCTCATTCCTAATTATAGTTATTGAACAGAAAACATTGTTCTGTTGTTAGTAACATTAAACTTGGCCTTGACCCCAAATACAATATTAAGCGTGCTTATTATATAACCTACCTGTCCAGAAAGTTCCATGCCAATATCTCATTCCTAACTGAAGTTATTGAACAGAAATCATTTTTCTATTTTTAGTAACATTGACATTGACATTGAATCCAGTGACCCCGAATGCATCCCCAAACTTCATCTTCATATAAGCTACCTATCCGAAACGTTTCATGACAATATCTCGTTCTTAACTGAAGTTATTGACCGGAAACCATTTTTCTATTTTTAGCAACATTGTCCTTGTCCTTGAACGTAGTGACCCAAAAAGCAATCCCCACGCTGCCTCTTCATACAAGCTACTTATCCATAAAGTTTCTTGCCAATATCTTATTCTTAACTGAAGTTATTAAACGGAAACTATTTGTCTATTTATAGTAATAGCGACCTTGACCCCAATGAACACAAATGCAATCCCCAAATTGCGTTTTATATAACCTATCTATGCAGAAAGTGTCATGCCAGTATCACATTCCTAACTGAAGTCATTGAATGGAAAGCATTTTTCTATATTTAGTAACATTGACATTGACCTTGAATCTAGTGACCCAAAATGCACCCCCAAACTTTGTCTACACATAAGCTACCTATCCAGAAAAGTTCATGCCTCTTATCTCATTTCTAAGTTATTGAATGCAAGCATTTGTTTCTGCTTTTATTAACAGTGACCTTGACCTTGTCCCAAATGTAACCTCAGCTTTCTGTTCATATAAACTATCTATCCAGAGAGTTTCATTCCTAACTAAAGTTAATGAACGGAAACCGAACTTCTACAAAAAGGTTAACACAAACTTAAACAAAAAGGTAACGTAACATATATTTTGGAGAAAAGTATACCCCTGTAACAATGACCTAGTTTTCCGGGTAAGGTATGGTGCTGTTAAAGTTTTGTGAAGATTGGACATGGTTATGCTAAGATGTAACAAAAAGGAAAATGTGGACGCCCGCCAGCCCGGTTTACGCCAATCTATAAGCCGGGTTTTTGGAAAAAACCACTGAACCAACACCCCACTACGATATGCGTATCTTCATATGATACAGATGCTTCTCACACAGTTTGTTGAAACCCCATCAGGGGTTATAGAGAAATAGCGCATGTAAGATTGTTTGATTGAACATATGTTAACGGTCATAGCTTGGTCAGAAATTATTGAACCGGAACGGGGGAATATGCATCTCCATGTCATACTGATGCTTTTCACAAACGTTTGTGAAAAAACAGATTATGAAGAAACAGAGCGGAGAAGATGTGTGTGTGAAAATATTCAAAGGGACATAAGTCTGCCAAAAATCATCGAGCCGGAGCGAGACGAATGTTATGCGTATCTCAACTTCTCACAAAGTTTGGTGACATCCATTAAGGGGTTATGGAGACATAGTGCGCACATGATTTTTCTGTAAAAATATTCAAAGCGTCATGCAAATCCAGCAAGGGGTTATGCAGAAATTGTGTGTCAAAAATAATTGAATAGTTTCGGACGATGTTATGCACATCTCCACTTCATACTGTCTGAAACTCTGATGCTTCTCATAGTTTCGTGAAAGTCCATCATTGAGTTATGGTGGAATAGCGTGGACAAGATTTTGTTTGTGAATATAATGAAAGGGCCATAATTGCGTCAAAAAGCATTGAACCGGACCGTGTTACGTTTATCAAGTGATGAACATCTCCACTTTATACTGATGCTTCTTATAAAGTTTGTGAACTTCCATCAAGGGGTTATGGAGAAATAGCGCGGACAAGACTACGAACAGACCGACCGTCCTCCCAAACGATAGTCTTGATCATCTGTGACGCTTGCTTGTTTTCAAGACAAATGTCTAGAGATGTTCTTCTAAAAAACATTTGACGTGGCAGCCATTTTACCGAGATTCTAGTATCGTTTCAGATAGGCTGATACAGTCGCACCTTCTATCAAAGATAAACAGAATGGCAAAGAGACACTTAATTAATAAATAAACTAAGAGGGAAACTTCATCATTATATCGGCGAACTAATGTGGATGGTGAAAAATACCGTAATAATTTTCCTTTACAGACACATCTTTCGGGTTTAAATTTTTTCCTGCACAAAGTGTCAAGAAGTTTATATTTACAATCAAGCGTTCAAGATGGTCAAGACAACCCGAACGGCATAGTGACTCCTTCCTACGTTTGCAAGAGATTACATAATTATAATAACCCTCAAATCTTGGCGTTGGACACAGCTCTAAAAGCATGGACTCCTCTGCCGCACACTTTCTTAAAATATTATACATTTATATTCAGAATATAGATATAAAATTCGAACAGGAAAAGCAGCATTCAAGGACGACAGTCAACCACAAACACACACAGAAACAAAGAACAAATTTAAAAATGAATAAAAGGCCAAATGAGACATCACAAACACAAAAGGGTTGACAATAGGGCTACCGCCTTGGACCGGTCAGTGGCAAAACATTCGGCTGGGGGTTTAAACCAGGTTCTAGGCTGCACCAAACCTCACACTTACCCTACTGTTAACCCAATAAAACGGGACATTGTAAATAAAGAAATCCCCGACATGAACTATTCTCTAACCAACAAAGCAGCATTAATCGTCAATATAACCCTAACCCTAACCAGATTTTTATAAAAACAAGTATAAAAGGAGTCATAAATATATTAATAAAAAAGCATGATGTCTTTTGATGCTCAAGGCTGTAGATAAGGAATTCACTATTTGTTTTGTTTACATTTTATTTTTTATATACTAGTATTTATTTTTAAACTTTTTAACACAAACATTTTTCTCATCAATATGTTTACTCTTCATGTGTTTGCATTTGCTTCTTTTCTTCAGATACTCAGAATTATTCTAAAGTGTACAGTTTCAAATAAATTGTCAAATTAGGTGTACACATACGTACACGTGTTTGTTTGTTTTACTTTGCACTTTGATCACTTAAATCAAGCAATATTTAACGAACAATTAACTCAGAAAACACATCTTCATGCATGGAAAGGTTACTCGTTATTTTATTTACGTTGTGATTGATTGATGTTTATGCTTTTTTTTGCCCGAAAACGCTTTTACCTGAAAATATACTTTTGTATTGTTTACGTGAAACAAATTACAGGATATAAATATCAAATACAGACTAGATGACAGTACCTATTAATTATGCATCATTTCAATAAGTTATTAGGCTATGTAAGACCTTTCCTTTTGAGGGAAAAAGGCTAAAATAACACATAACACAACAAAAGGTATTCCTTCAAAGTTTCATTATTGACAGAGTAAGGGTTGGCGAAAGCATGTGAGCAAACTTAGGATGCGAACGTATGGAAACATTTACATTAAATACTGTTACAGTACTGAAATGGCTCAATTCTTTGAAGAGGAACTTCAACATTTATGAATTTCTTGTGACAAAGTGTACTATGAGTAAAACGTCACAGTTGTGTCCTTTCTCTAACTGCAACTCTTTTTTTTTTTTCAAAAAAGTCTTGGGATTTCTTTGGGTATTATGTGGAATTTAGTGTGCTGTATGTACAATATATAGCGGAAAATCCCGAGTTACGTTTTTTTTTCTCTCAGTATATTTATGTTTCGCTACGCATTAAAAAAATCTTTCATTTTCTTCTTATGTCTATTTTTTACCGTTTTAATATGCATAGAACAAAACTGTTTGCATTTGTTTGCTCATTTATTTTCATAAATAATGCAGACACGCAGCCTATCTAGAGATCTGGACGCCACAGACACATTTGAAGTTTCAATCTGTTATGTAAGCAGTTTCTGATATATAAGCTTACATACAAAATGTTAACCAACTTTTTTTAAGGGACTGGAGGAGATCTGGAGGAATAATGCATTCCAGTTGCATATGTAATGTACATATACACTAAACTAGGCCCACTACAATAAGAAATTAGTGTTATTTAAAACGTTTGATCGAGAAAACTCGAAAACTCAAAACTAGCATACTCTGTGTATTTAAAGCTGAACGTAAGCACTTTTCTGGACCTAATACATTTTGCTTTATCAGGCTGTAGTGGATAAAGTAAAAGGTTAAGATCCAGGTTAAACAATTTTTTCAAAGGAATTTACAAAATGGCTTGATAGCCATAGGCATGGATTAAAAGTCTATGGCTACGCAAGTCAATTGCTGCTAGTTATTTGGCTTAGTGAAACGGTGTATTACGCATGCAACTCAGAGCTGTAGATACATTTTGACTACAATGAGTATTTACTCATCAGATTCAATATAAACGAGTAACAAGGAACACGTTCAGAATAAAACAAATATTTAAATATTTCATGATTCCAAAGTAGAAACAACCATTCTGAATAAATGAATGTTAAGTAAAACGCGAAACACTGTAAGTATGGCCTTTGTTATTAATATAAGACCCATACTTAGAACAATGTTCACCATGTAAATATGGCATAACTGTTCCATACAAATATAATACTCATGATTTTCTAAACTTTTGAGTATTTGGAGTTATTGGTGAGTAAAGATACTCACAATTTTAAAAACTGAGGGGTTTTGTAAAACAAGTATGCGTATAATACTAAACATTCTAGCTGATCTAAAGCTCTGCACAGAGCTTTTTTTTCTTACATGTAACATAGTCCTGTAATGGCCCCCTTCCCAACTGAAAACCTGTAATGGGCCCCTTCTCAACTGAAACCTTGACCCTATCAATAGAGGTTTCTGAAGATATAAAGCCTGCTTAAACAACCGCCGTATTTCAATATACTAAACCTTAACTATCATGCATGCATAAAACTCACCAAAGAGAAAAATACGTCGTTAATCTTACGACAAATTTTCACAAACCATTCATAAACTGAAAATGTGTGCTAACTTTATTTACATGTATGACCGTCTAGAGTGTAAACTTTCTGCAGATATTCTACTTACGATAAATTGTTTAGGTCTAACTGCATAACGTCAACAGCACTCTCCCTGCATAAAAGGAAACAAAATTGAAGAATGGTCGCTTCAAAACGTAAATAAACCCATCAAAATCATCTGTACATATAACATTAATAAGCATCTTGAACAAGCTGAGAACGTTTGACGTCATACAGCGCAAGCTATGACGTAAGCAATGACTTAATTGTTTGTCACGTGACTACTAGTGTATTGAAACGCAGAACTTTGCATACGGGGGCGCCCAATAGAACATCCTGTAAACATAGCAGCCTGATAACCTTGACCTCCGAGATAATATATAGTGCCCGAACAATAGCGTAAACAATGGGGTTATTGTTGTGTTAGAATCGAAATAATAAATACGTAATATATAATATAATAATAAATACGTACCTGTATTTTATCGGTGAATAAAATGCAGTTAGTTGTTCGGATGCGAGTAATTTAATCACTCGTGCTAACGCACTCGTGATTTAATTACTACGCATCCAAACTCCTAACTGTATTTTGACTTAAAGATGCATGCACATATATATTTAAATACAATGTAAAAAAAAAGCCATTTAATTTAATTTTGGATATTCTGCTGGACAAACGCTTAAATGACTGAGTGTAAAGACAGTCAAGATTATCACGTGTCTCTTTAATACGAGAGCTGTTTTGAAAGTTTTAAGAAAATATAACGATAAAACATGATTAATTAGATAAATAACAGACCTTGTATACTAATAGTATTATTTTCAACTTTATATGATTATGTTAAGTTGTTTTATCATTTTTTATCATGCTCATTCAAGGCCTTCATCATGACATCTCGTATGCAAACGTGGAAACGTGGCTCCATCATAAATGGAGTGTCTACTATAGAATTTGCAGCAACTCTGCAGCTCTGCAGGTTAGAAGGTTTTATATGCAAATGGAGGATGAACCTCGCATGTTCATTCTTGTTAGGCGCCATATAACCTTTTATATGTTGGTGCGCCGTCAAACCCAATTCAATTCAATTCAGATGTTAAGCTTACTTGTATTATCATTTTGCTGTATAACGACACCAAGTTTGGCGAAGATGATATGAAATACTGTCTTACGGTGATAGCGATATGGTCAGATTTCAAGCACTTGGTCTGTGAACACATGATTCCAATGCCGTCTACTTTCAAAAAAGACAACAAGGACTCTTGATATTACCATAATAAAAAAAAACGAGAAAAATAGAAACAACAGCATCCTAATACAATGACATCGTACATGACCCGCAATGTACTACAAATATCAAACTAAATATACAGTGAAAAAGACAATACACAACACAAATAGTGGTTAAGACAGGGTAATCAACTTGGCACGGTCAGTAGGCAGATAACAGCTTGGAGATATCAGGTTTGACGTTACATTACATTTCTCGGCAAGAACAGTTTTGCCAAAGCCAATATTGGTTCCGTGTTAAGCTTATGGCTCAGCAACGTTGATGAACATACACTGATCGGTCATATTGTAAACTGCAGCAATATCAGAATGTGAACATGAAAGAAATCATTCTCTCTTGGGCCTCTTGTTTTATCATTAAATTGATGCGATTTGTTAGGAGTTTCTACTTCCATTAAATGTAATTTCTGTAAACAAGTTCTGCTGACAGTAAACTGATGAGAATCCTAAGTGTTTCTACCAATGTGTTCTAAAAACTAGTTTATATGTACATTTATACGCCTGGACATATTATGTCTTGGCGTCCGTCCGTCTGTTCGTCCTTTAATAGGAACAGTAAAAGTGACCTTTTGTTTTACTTATGATCTTAATATAACCTTGACTTTTATTCCTTTAAAAGTTCAGCATGTTGTTGTAAATTAAAGGGAAAATGTTATATTTGTTTTATCTGCTTCTCAAGATTTGTCATAATTTCTCTATAAAACCGTTTATTAACTCACTAGTGATGCACTTTAAATAGCTTTAAATGTGTCATACTACAAATAACAAAAAAAATACAAAATTGTGCATATATTTTCAGGCTGAAGCAACTTCAACGAAAGACGGAAGAATACCATTACCTTATTGACTGAACATGCTGAAAATTGGAAATTTCAAAAACATCAACGCTGTAGAGACCTTTGCCAGATTTATTATTTTATTATCATGAATATTCAAAATATGCTAAAACGCTAAAATAGAGCCTTTATACTTAAACGATGCAGCATTTGATTAAATAGAGATTATTTGATTCTGCGTTCAATTATAAGGTGATCTGTTTTGTTGCCTGAGTAGCATGGCAGACACTTAGAGATCACTTTGTCCACCATCGTCCATCCGTCCATCGTATGCAACACTTTAACTGGCAACCTAACCTTGAATCTAACTTGAAAAATATTTGACGTGTGTTCACGAAACTTCACATTTTCATCTTAACACAAGGAATTCCGTCATGTCCAATAACTCTTTATTTTCATTTCGGCAGAGTTATGACCCATTCATAAAACTTTCTCAACTTCTATTGACATGTCCAATAGTTATGCCCCTTTTCATAAATGTTTAACCTGCAGCCTAACCTAGCTAATAGCATGGCCAAATATTGACCTATGGCCATGAAACTGTTTATTTATTATTTATTATTTATACAGTTCTTTCTTGACAGTGATTCAATGCAGAGTTATGCCCTTTAACATTATGAATTTAAAAAACCCCACTGATCCTTAATTAATGAAAGACTGCACTCCCTTTCTTCAAACTTTTAAGTAAGATTGTCCTTGCTGAAGTTAGCACATGGAAGGCGACACCATTGTTCCTTGGAACCCTTTTTATGTTTTTACTCGATAGTACAAAATACACCTACCATCGAGTGAATAATTTATTTATAATCCTACAAAGAAGTTAATATTACACTTTATTGTTTGTTTAGTGTAAGTTTTGTTACAAGAATCCATGATTTAGTTCAAACTCATATTGGCTGTATATAAAAAAGTAAGGTCGAACTCACGCTTGCGCAGTTGCAGGAACGAAGTACCAATTTTTCCAAAGCTACTGTATATGCGAAAATTTGGTTCTCATTATTTATCGGCGATTTTTTAACGCGTTTTTTGTACGCATTATTTTCATTTTTAATGTGTTTTAGATGAAAATATATTCGTCATGACACAGATACACGTCTTATCAGGAGCACTGCCATATATGTGTTCGATAATAACATTCCGAGAAAATGATGTGATAAATTAAAGCAGTTGATATTTTACTGTGATATGTTTGTATGAATTGACTACTGGACCTACTGCTGTGGCTATGTGTGAGTCAGATGACACGGCTGTGGCGATAGGTTTAGAATCAGTTGCTCAATAGTTTAACATTGTAAACAGTCATATGCATATTTCTATTGTATAGTCTCTTTGTAATTCTAAACAGAATGGTACAGTTACAATTTATGAATTGTTGCATTGTAAATGATATTGCTCTGTGATGAGATTTAGAAAAACTATTAATCTTGCATTCTGTAGTGCGTTCGTATGCTATAATTATAAAACTGTATATATACTATAAGGTATTATCGAATTATGAGTAATGACCCATTAAATTTAAATATTAACTGCGATTGGCATGATATATGCATTGTTGTACTGTATACTCATGGACCTAGTGGTTTTTGTATTGAATAAACATAATAATATTACATAATTATAAATATGAAACTATTTGGGTCATGTTATTTATTAAAAGTAAGTATAAGAATCGAACATGAAATGCAGCTTTCACAGAACACAGTAAACCGTAAAACACGCAAAACGACAAACACGAATGGCAATAGTAATAATAAAGGCATTTGACGTCACAAACACAAAAAGGGTTGACAGTAGGGCTACCGCCTTGGAACGGTCAGTGACAAAAGGCCTCTGGGGGTTTAAACCAGATTCTTGGGTGCACCAAACCTCACACTTACCATAAGTCATCCCAATTAAACGAGACAGTGTAAATAAAGAAATCCAAGCCATGAATTATTCTCTAACCAACAAAGCAGCATTAATAGGCAATATAAGTAAAACACAAAGATGCTCGGGGATATATAAATACAAAAAAAAACCAGCCTAGAAAGCCACAAAGAAGGTACACGATGACTTGGAAGAAGTCAGAGCAACAAGAGAATACACCATTGAAGGCACGACAAGACAAAACCGCAGACAAACAGCAAACATCACCGTCCTTTTGGGCTTTAGGTAAACGTCACCCTAGGGTCCGGTCATCGTACACTTAAAGAGGAAAGCATATTGAAGAACTGTAAATGGGTCCACCACCAAGCATGCAGTACGTTGTAAAAATGATATGGTAATAACCTATTTTGATAAACCTTTTAACAAGTTTAAGATATATAGTATAAAAGTGATCATGACGAAGAATCTTACGAAGTTTGTAAATCACATCACCATAGGAGTCAGGTTGTGAAAGTCCTTGTCGCAGAATAGTTCGTAAATTACTTTTATATTTGGAATAATGTAATGGAGCACACTGCATTTAACCAAAGAACCTGTAGCACATTGTCCGTTTTAAACATAACAGGCTGATATGTAACAATTTTCGCATCTCCGAAATATAGCTTATGCAACTATGGCGCTGTACGTTAAAAAAGAAAATTACCCGAGTACATAACGAGTTGCATTCGGTCAAAGCATTGTTTCCTGCTCTTGTTATTTAAAAGCTTTAAGGACTCACACCACTATTATCTCCCTTGAATACTCGTGCCCTACAGATGAAGGAGGTAGATAAAAAAAAGTTCGCTTTTCTACATTTTACAGGATACATTGATTTACCTTTACCAGGTTCTAAATCTAAAGCATTTTAGGAAGAGATCACAGAAAAATTCATGTTGATATAAGATGTCTAGCTAATTCTGCCTCATTTTACACATTATGGGTCTAATCACCACGGGGTTGTATTGATGTCTAAATTTTGATAGGTGTCACGCAAACATAAAATTAAAAAAAAGTTCAATCTGGTAAATATTGTTAAATGTGTTTTACATTGCAGATATTGGATCAATGAAAAATTGAAGCATAAATACATGTTGCAAAATCTGTTTTATCTCTATGCCACGAACACAAACATTACAATGGGACCCTATGGAAAATTAATTGTGGTGTGAGACGTCAACATCTGACAAAAGTGTAAGACATATGTATTTATTGTGTATTAATTTGTCTTAAATGGACACATGCTACCACCAGTTGAAATGTTAGTTTCAAACTATGCTGCGTGTAAATTATAACCGAATTTGTTAACAGAAAGCCCCAAGTCTTAAAAGATCGTGTGTCATAGCTAACAGGGCCTAATCCGATTTTTAATCGAAAAAAGAAAATCTACAACTGTACAATCTATTTAGGGTAATTACCCTAGCGAGCCTATCTACAATATTTGTAGACTATGTCGCAAGATGACCCTAGTAGTTGGGATTAACTCACGAAAGAATCAATGTCGGTGACTGCATTTACATAAGTTTAATGCAACTTTTAAAATATGTTAGATATATATACAATTATGAAGAAAACAAGCGAATACACAGATGAAATATGAAAACGACTGTTCTCATGAACGTTTAAGACGTTCGTAGTATTATCACAAATACTGAATGTGTCGACTGACTTTATATGACATTAAAGTGTTGTTGCAGTTACAACAATGTTGATGATCACAAACGTTACAAAGAATGATGCACGAGAGCTCATGAATATGTTGCGCGACTCCAATGATCGGTGATGGTCATCAAAAGCCTTCTATAAGGGTTGCTGACTCAATGAATATGATGACGCGATGATTAACCTGAACCGAGGTTGTGGGGGTAACGTTCCTCAAGTGAGGTCTGATGACGGGCCCACCACGTGTCCCTGGGGTTGTTGCTTCTATGAGAAACTGACCATTGTCCAGGTACGGGGACCGTCTCCACCGCTCGTTACGTTATGTGTTGATACCCGCTGAATCACCTAAAGGGCCTACACACCCTAAAGGCTTAGCTCCACTCCGGGAGGCTTAGGCTGTTATAATACATACTTTTAGATGTCGGTTGATAAACACAACAATCTTACACAATTATCAGTACACAAACAAATCATTATCTGGTAAATATATGTGAACCACTCTCTAAGTATGATGTGTAGCAATGTATACGTATTATACAATACCATGTATACTCATCGGCATATAATACAAGTATAGTAACTCACCGTTAACCACCGTTAACCAATGCACCTAAGATACACCGTTATCAATTTAATCTTGTATTACAATTAATGAGTTATACACATATGCATATATACATGCATGTTCTCTCAACGTCAGCTAATACACCTTCTATACAATGTTATCAAATTAATATCGTTCAATTAATGATCGACTACAATAATTATATCTAATAAAGTTAACTTCTGAATCATATGCTAGTTGTATCAAGTTAATGTTTGAGAAACATAAAAGCTAACCGGATGTAGTAACATAGCCAAACAAGATGGCGACGCCTACTGAATACAAATGTACGATAAAATTTCATAAAATAAATACTGACAACATATTGCCTGTGAATTTCACCCTTTCGAACTTCTGCTCCAACAAAGCAACTTTTAATCAATCCCGGCCATGACTGGAGATAATGCATTTTATAACCAACGTTCCTCTCAAATCCTCATTTTCCAAGTTCAGTCTGTGACAAACGTGGCAACAGACGTAATTTATGTATCTACAAGAAAGGGCCCTTACACACTTTTGCCCTTTACAGAGATAGATTTTAAAATACTTATACTTTTACATGCATTAACGCACATATAAACTAATTGAACGGCCTTGCCGTACTCCCTCTACCGGCGCTATAAATGTGCTCGCTTTTCCGTGGGACATGAATATATCATGCAACTGGTGAATTTGTTTCAACTGAACAATGGATTAGCATGTGACTGACAGATGTCGCCAAGTGCTTACAAGAGCTATGTACGACCAATACGCTCTACTCAAGATTATTTTGTGACAGACTATATAGACTATACATGCAGGGTTCTGCCCATCCCTTACTCATTGATACTATTAACAGAGTTTCCGAAAAGATGCTATGATCTTTATCTACCGTTTTTTTATCTCTGAACTATACGTCAGTACGCACATAAGGCTAATGCATTGTAATATCACAACAAGCTAGGATAAGTGAGGGTATGGGAGGTGGGGGGGGGGGGGCGAAGCGGGGTGAGGGGGGACACAGAACACCACTAGAATAAGTTAGTGTGTGTTTGAGGGGGGTTTGAGGAGGTGTATAAAAAATAATCCGGATAACATGACCACTATCCCCACTAGGATAACTTGTGGAGGGGGAGGGGGTGAGGGGTGCTATGCATCAGGGTACACGTAAGTGGTCGATTGCCAATCATGTGTTCTTGATATCCCAGAGATAAAGTCGCTGGCACGGTTTAATACACATATTGTTTCAAAGATGCTATGCCACAGGTTATTTCAAAGAGGCGGTCTCGGTTACACAGTGGAAAAGAAAAGGCGTTGCACCTAAGGAGCTGGAGCACTGGTGATGGCATGTCTAATGGTACTTTTGACCCATCTTATTTCCCTCTGCGGTCGCTGTTCGAATCAATAAACCCTAGGTCATAATACATTTGCGTCCACAATCCAAATGGCCTTTAAAATACATTTAAACTCATAGTTTCGCATTTTAGATAAGATTAATTCTGTCTATAGCAAAAGAAAAACCAACAAAAAACAAATAATAGTGTGTGTGAGGTTTCGAAGGGATAATAGCCAATGATGATTTTTTGAAAGGGCTCTTCGACTAAAGAACCCTACTAAAAGCACGCGTCCTTTCGAATTTAGATTACAACAATTGTCCGCGTACACCTATTCACCCTGTGATTATACTATTACAACCATTGTGACGTCACAATACTGTGTTGGAATGTGGTCTTCGGTGTAATACGGTATTGATTTGTTTGCAAAAGTTTCAATAAAATTCAAATTTAAAAAATATATCATATTAGCATCAATATTTAATCTCTTGTCCAATGTCTGTTCACTACAATATAATCTATAAGTTAATTTCAGAATTTATCACGCAGATAGCTGACCGATGTTGTCGATGCCGTATTCCATGCCGTGTAACAAAACTAGAACACAAAAACAACATTGCGTAAAATAGTGACCAAACGTTTTTTGGGGTAGAAAAAAGCACTTTTTTTCAAATTTGCTTGAAAATTCACATACTGTCTTTTTTCTCGCTGTTAAACTTTTATACAAATCGAGGTACAAAAATTAAAAAAATTGCCGATTCAAAACACGTTAAAATTTAAAATCCATTATGTAACAAACGAATTCATTTATTTGTTTATGTGTGTCATCGTTGCACATTGTTTATGTCTTTTACGCGTGACATTTTTCAGTAAATATCCCTCCGCGGCGGCTTTGCACACACACAGTTAAGAGTTTCTTTTTCAGCGGAATTGAAAGTCATAAAATGTGCCGGATTTAAGTATGTGCAACTGTCATTTAGAACGTAGGGACTTAAACATGATTTCCAATTTCCAATTTCACGCGGCTCGTTTTAAACTGAATTTTGAATTAGTTCCATATATGTTTCAATTGCCATAGGCGTTTACATTAAACCAAATGATTCAACTAAACGCATATAATAAGTATCTAAAACTGTGTTTGCAATTTAAATATGATCGTATGTTTCATTATAAAACAAAACAAAATATAAATGTTGAATTAAAAATGTGAATTGTATAACAATATTAAGAAATTGATTGGTAATATGACAAATCGTATTTTACGCGATGACATTGTAAATCATTTATTAATTAACAAAAAAATAAGCATGTTACTCATATTTCGGTAGGAACAAATTTGAATATATATTGCTGCTCTATGCCAGAGAACATATAAAGATATTTTTTATAAATTTATATATTGATCATTATTTGCACATGTGAGTATTTTACCCCTATATCCTATGTTATAGTTTTGTTTTCAGTTTTTCTTATAAGAAATAAATACTGAAAATGGGATCCCTTGGAAGCAACAAACAAGAGATACAAGTAACATACTCGGTGTTATTGAATATGTACATGATACATAATGTAAAGTGCAAAATTGCTCACGCCTCTTAGCATCGGCTTAATCGATATTCTACTTTAAAGCCCTAACGATTGGGCTCGTTGATCCCAAAGGACCAGTAAGTAATAACACTACAGATTTGTAGTCGGAGCGACTTTAAACGGCCGTCCCACAGCAGTTAACAAACAAATGCTAGTTTGAATGTCAATACATACTGAAAAGGCGGATTGGATGCAACAAACACAAACAAGAGATAAAAGTAGCAGACTCGGTTTGGTTTTATTGTTTTATTGAGTCTAACGCCACTAGCCCCGGATTAAATGATATTTCTACTTTAAAGCCACAAAGATTGGGTTTCATGATCCCAAAGGTTTGTTCATGATAGATAAAGTGCAACAAAGTCGCATTCTCTGTCCTTTTTCAAAAATACGAATGCAACACAGTTATGAAGCACATTGTACAATAGTTCATGTCATTATTTTTATATAGAAGGAATCATAATTTGCCATTCAAATGTATATATTCGTGGAGAATGTCAAGTTAAATAATTCAATTTCAAATCAAATGAATGTATTCGTGGAGAATTTCAAGCTATTTAATTCAATTGCAAATCAAATGAATATATTCGTGGAGAATGTCAAGCTATTTAATTCAATTGCAAATCAAATAAATATATTCCTGGAGAATGTCAAGTTAAATAATTCAATTGCAAATCAAATTAATATATTCGTGGAGAATGTCAAGTTAAATAATTCAATTGCAAATCAAATGAATATATTCGTGTAGAATGTCAAGCTAAATATTTCAATTGCAAATCAAATGAATATATTCGTGGAGAATTTCAAGCTATTTAATTCAATTGCAAATCAAATGAATATAGTCGTGGATAATGTCAAGTTAAATAATTCAATTGCAAATCAAATAAATATATTCGTGGAGAATGTCAAGCTACTTAATTCAGTTGCAATTCAAATTAATATATTCGTGGAGAATGTCAAGTTAAATAATTCAATTGCAAATCAAATGAATATATTCGTAGAGAATGCCAAGCTATGTAATTCAATTGCAAATCAAATGAATATATTCGTGGAGAATGTCAAGCTAAATAATTCAATTGCAAGTCAAATGAATATATTCGTGGAGAATGTCAAGCTACTTAATTCAGTAGCAATTCAAATGAATATATTCGTGGAGAATGTCAAGCTATTTAATTCAAATGCAAATCAAATGAATATGTTACTGACTATAATATCTGTTATAGTCAAAGGTTATTGGAAAACACAAAATTAGCGTTTTGAACTTATGGAGTAAATTTTCCGGTGCAGTGTTGATACATCTACACCGGCATGTTGGATTTACAACGAGGTAATGTGCTTTAGCTTAATGTTAACAATTTAAATTCATTGAAATCGTACTCGCATGATCTATCAATTCTTTTTGTCATATTCCTGTTGCTCATGATTTCATCTTCGATTAGGTTGTATTCGTTTCATTTTAGTCATACAGTGTATACGTTGTTGCTCGATGTAAATAAAGTCTTCTATTTCCCCTTACTTGCTCGGCCATTTTGATTCTCGTCAGAACAATTTTTCTTTCAATTAACGTAAGCTTTATTTCGTCTCTTTCTTTGTTTCTATTCTGTGAGATTCCTTTGCTAATTGATATAACTATAAATAAATAACAGCGTTCTCGTAAATTATTTAATTAATATTCGCGATTAGTTTTGCACTAAATATGCTGCGTGGTTTATGAATGACGTCATGCCAGGGAGTAGGTAAACGTTGATTAATATTACTCTCATATTGCGTGGTTTATGTATGGCGTCGTCGTTGTCGAATTTAAATGGAGTCTAAACGTTGATAACTTCGTTTTTTGCTTTGTTTGTTTTTTAAAGCGTTCGTTTAGCGAGGTTTTAGGCATGTCAAGCTATTCATTTCAATTGCAAATCAAATGAATATATTCGTGGAGAATGTCAAGCTATTTAATTCAATTGCAAAATAAGAGTTACGTTACAAATGGAACACCTCATGCACTTTCAAAACTATAAAATCAGTTGTAGAACTATTTTCGACAATGAATAGCCCAATCTCAATGTCTTATCGTGTAATATTTGTATTTTTGAGCGTCTTAGATATAACTTTCAATCTACGGAATTGTGTTTAAGGCTACACAATCCCTATTTAATAATGCAAAGGCACCAATACAACACATAGTTATTGAATATTTTTGCTTTGCAGTATGGGTTTCCACTTGTGGTTTCGTTTTTACGGTACATACCTGACTTGATTGATACGATTTGGGAGCGACTAATTTGGTTATCGCTCTGTTGAATTTGGAGTCAAGAACTGATTGCAGCGCGGTATATATAATACCTCGCTACTCTAAATACTTGTAAAAGTACACACGCTTCGCTCATGGTAGCGCCATGGTATAATTGTTAGCATTGCGGCTTAGTAACCCAGGGATCGCGCGTTCAATCCCAGCCAGGACGAATTTGTGTTAATTATCGAAATAGTTCAAAGGTATTTCCTACCTTACCAGTCCTTTAGATGAGACTTTAAATCGAGGTCTGCTCGCTAAAATGCTTAGTGCAATACAGCGAGGATAAATAAACGCTTATCGCTCAGTTCGATAACTTCATCTTATGCAACACAAAACAATCATGCACAGTAACTGGAACAGTGGCTCAAACATGATGAACATGTACTAACCTACGTTTAATCCTTTTATAAATCCCCTTCGTTTTTCATTACATATCACAAGACTATTGTATTAATACAAACACATTTCGCGATCTATAAACTATACTTTTGACATTTATAGTTTGTTTTCAATTTCTGCTTTTTCCGTTAATTGTGTGGAGGTACCACTAATATGTTAATAATATGTAAATAGCCCTTTCCTATTAGTACCATCATTGTGTCATGTATTTATGCATATATGTTATTGCTGTAATTTGCTTTAACTGTTCACTGATTGTGAAATGAAGCAGTTTGTAATAAAGCTTACAAAGTGTAAACGTCTATGGTGACTTGATTTACAAATTACCTAAGAGCATTGGTCAAGGTCAAGATTTTAGGATTACAAAAAATGAACGTTATATACAAACGTTATGATATATTTTAACGCACTGCACGTTTAGTGTTTAACACATTTAGAGTTCGCAGCTCTGCTGTCCACTTTGTTTGTGCGATGAGTGGACAGATTGTGGACACTTTACACTGTCGCCCTTTTTTAGGATGACTATAGCGTAAGAGTGACGTATAGTGTACCGAGGAACCTGGTTTAAATATACAGCGGCCCTTTTGCCCGTAATGTTTGTGTCTGTGTAGTCGCATACGTTTGCCCGAATTGTTTGTTTATGTGTAGTCGCATACGTTTGCCCGTATTGTTTGTGTACGTGTAGTCGCGTTTGTTTTCTTTATTTTCTTATAATTTTATTTTTTTTTATTTTGAAAGCGTGGTTTTGTTTGACTGTGTTAAGTTAATGCTACGTTAGCACAATTACTTTGAGATATATGTTGTTTCCGTTGCGTCAACATAAATAACGTTGACACACATGTCTTGCATTTGATCGATCGCTGAGCCTGATCTTTATTTACAGATATCGGTGGTACATTCTCAAATACTTGTGTTGTCTTACTTTAATTTCGAATAGGTGGTACCACTACTCCAGCATTTAAATGTTCTGAGTATTGTTTAATCACGCTTAGAATATGTTGCCTGCTTTTTTATTTAGTAGTTTGACTGTTACTCTTGTGATGCGCAAGCTTCTTAACCTCTGCTCCCATCTAAATTCCTTTTTTTATTTCGCTTATTGTTTTCTCGTTTAAGGGGAAAGCATTTTATTATAACTAACCTGACAATACGCCGCTGGCCATAAATTTGTGTGACAATACCTCATTGAATTTTCCATGTTCACCGTCATACCATCTTCGGGAGCGCTGAAATGTCTGTGCAATTGACATGTAAAATATTGAGTTCTGGGCAACCCGGAGCTAGAGGGCGTGAACAGGAGCAAGCACTTTTCATTACCGTTCATTAACAGTCTCAATTAAACCTAGACTTCAATATTGTTTTGTTATTTATCGTATTTGGCGATTTCTAAAGTTTTTATTTCATACTCCTTTTGCAGAATTGTCATCGCAGCCGGTGCGGTCGTTTAGCACTCAATCTGTCATCAGCGCATCACTAACATTCTCCAATATCTATCCATCCATATTTTGAATCTGAAAAGAAGTGTTCATATTTAAAATATCTGCACCGTAGCTACACATCGTCCGCTGATGAATACATAACGGATGTTACTATACCTTTATTATCAGTTTTGATTCAGATGTTAGTTCCCAAACTATCGTGAAACGACATGAACTTCAAACGATTTGGATGCATTAGATATGCACGAGTTTATAGGATGTGTATGGTGATATTAAACTATTGGATGATTTGCCTTTAAAATGGTATGCATAATACTTAAATAGTTTATTTTCATTGTATTGTATAGTTTTGCACAATAATATAACAATACATTTTCAAAGTTGACTTCATTAGCTCCTCTGTATAACACATTTTCCTATGTTGAACTATTCAATATTTAATTTCAATTGAATTTAGTAAAAACAAAAACAATATTTCATCGCGTTTAAGATAGAGATAATTTCCAAAATTATCTCACATAAAAAATTATTGACAACATTTTAAAATTATCTCACAGAATACATTATAGGCAGCATTTTAAAATTATCTCACATAATACATTATATGCTGCATTTTAAAATTAGCCCGCATAATACATTACAGACAGCATTTTAAAATTATCTCACATAATACATGATAGGCAGCATTTTAAAATTCGCCCGCAAATACATTATAGACAGCATTTCAAAATTATTTCGCATAATAAATTCTAGGCAGCATTTTAAAATTATCTGACTTAATACATGATAGGCAGTATTTTAAAATTATCTCAAACAATAAATGATAGACAGCATTTTAAAATTATTTCGCATAATACATTAAAGGCAGTTTTTTAAAATTATCTCACAAAATACATTATAGGCAGCATTTTAAAATGATCACACACAATACATTCTAGGCAGCATTTTAAAATTATCTCATACAATGCATTAGAGGCAGCATTTTAAAATTTTCTCACACAATACATTCTAGGCAGCATTTTAAAATTATCGCACACAATACATTGTAGGCAGCATTTAGAATGATCTCACACAATACATTATAGGCAGCATTTTAGAATTATCTCACACATTATAGGCAGCATTTAGAATTATCTCAAACAATACTATATCGGCAGCATTTTAAAATAACTATCTCACATTATTCATTATAGACAGCATTTGGCGTATGATAGTAGATCATGCCACATGCTATCTATCCGTACTGAGTCTGTTAAATATCCGATTTGTTTCAAATATCTCCATTTTTATATAGCGTTGCATGATTATATAAATCTAAAGCTGGTGAAAGACATATCATAAACCTTAAACATTATATAATACTTCTGATCCGGCAGTTATTTAATATGCTTTCCAGTGTATTACATTATTTTCTCAGCGAAAGAAAATTGAAATCTCTGTTTCAAACTATGAATTACCACATACACGGTTCAGTACACATTTCAATGTAAAAAAACACTTGAGTAAGAAAATGGCTGTTAGATATATATTTTTGGAAATGTTCTTACTAAGAAAATGACCGGTCATTTTTTAAAATCGGTCAGTTTGCTAGTCTTTTTTTTTAATGAAAATACATTTTATCTGAAAGTTGGATTGAACGTTATGTCATTGGCTTGGAAATAACTTAAGAAAGAAACTTTATTGAAATCGGTAAATAAGCAGTTATGATGTGTTAAAAAAAACAATTTCTCTATACTGAACCTAAGACGTCGTTAACATATGTTTGTTCTGCATAACCTTTGATAAGAAAAGAACAGTTGTTGTTTTGTTGTGAAGAGCATATGTTATCTTATCTCGAAGAGATCCCACTATCATATTTGCACTTCAAGATAAGTTAAAATCCTTTATTCACTGCCAAAGAACAAATATCGTCTAAATAATATTTCTGATACAGTATGCACTATACCTAATACATAACATACTGTATCTGCTACATTATATAATGTCACTGAAACAGTATATACTACACCTAATACATAACAGACTGTATCTGCTACATTATATAATGTCACTGAAACAGTATATACTACACCTAATACATAACATACTGTATCTGCTACATCATATAATGTCACTGAAACAGTATATACTACACCTAATACATAACAGACTGTATCTGCTACATTATATAATGTCACTGAAACAGTATATACTACACCTAATACATAACATACTGTATCTGCTACATCATATAATGTCACTGAAACAGTATATACTACACCTAATACATGACAGACTGTATCTGCTACATTATATAATGTCATTGATACAGTATATACTATACCTAATACATAACATACTCTATCTGCTACATTACATAATGTCATTGATACATTTTCTAATGTAAAACAAGGGTGTCAATTGGATACAAAATACCCCCGTCGAAAGGGGATCATTTGTGACTGTGATAAATGATTAGTGTAAACATTGGCCAAAATGATCTTTGTAGGTGTTAGTATCAGCGTTGTATCTTCCCATTGCGGACATCTCACAAGTTAATGTACGGACAGACAGACAGAAGGACGGACAATGCCGCGATATTACGAACACCGTTGTTACCAGGACGATTGGACTTGTTTTCGAACTTGACCGAGTTTCATCAAGATTGAATAACAAATACTCAAATTATTGAGCTGGCATCGTTAAAATTATCTAATTTCAATAATTAAAGGGCCATAACTCCGTTGTTACCGGGGCTTTTTTCAATATTTAAAGGGCCATAACTCCGTTGTCACCGGGGCGATTGGCTGTGTTTCAAACTTGACCGAGATATTATGCCCATAAACATTGTGACAAGTTTCATAAGGATTGGATAATATTTGTTCGAGTTAGAAGGCGGACAGCGCAATATTGTAAATTTTCAATAATTGAAGGGCAATAACTCCGTTGTTACCGTAGCGATTAGGCTGGTTTTTAAACTTGACCGAGATATTATGCCCATAAACAGTATTTCCAAGTTTCATAAGGATTGAATACTATTTATTTGAGTTAGAGAGCGGACATCGCAAAGTTGTCAATTTTCAATAATTAAAGGGCTATAACTCCGTTGTTACCAGGGCGATTGGGCTGATTTTAGAACTTTACTGAGACCGAGATGTTATGCCCATAAACATTATTGCCATATGATTGGATAATATATGTTTGAGTTAGAGATTGGACCTCGCAAAACTTAACGGACAGACGGACGAACCACGCCATGACATAAGTCGGACGTATAAAAAGCAACTTGCTTCAAAAAGTAACTGTTACATTTTTTAAATTTGTATATTTAAATCGGACATGTTCTTAACAAGAAAATGAGCTGTAGTTTTTGAAATTCGTTCGGTGTGCAGGGTTCATTTTTTTGCGAAAACAACCTTTATCTGAAATTTAGATTGGAATTAAATCACTGGCTTGGAAGTCACACCAAAACAACAAAAATCTTCTAATATTATTCCTAATGAAGTATATACTATCCCGGATATGTAAAAAATGATCACCCTCATTTATCGATATCACACCTGATATTATCCCGATAATTGGTCCCACGGAACTCGGTATTGATATTGTTCGAGGGATGATATCAGGTAAGATGTGGGAAAAGGAAAGAGTTGTTTAGTTATCATGGTTATCAATACACACACATTTAAATATTTACAACATGTCGAACATATGAAAAGTTATAATGTATTCATCATTGAGTACTAAAATGAAGCAAAATCTATTTCTTATTTTATAAGCGTCTTTACCCATTTTGGAAATGTTAACAAAGAGCTCGATTTGGATATGTTTTTGCCTCATAACTTTCTTTATATTTAACGTTTTGTTTTAATAAAGCGCACACAACGTTACACCCCACCCCACTCCCTCCCCACTCCATCCCCCGTCGCAAACGGGTATTTAGATTCATATGAACTTTCTTAAATAAGCCCTCCCATATTATTGAAAATTAAAGAAAGAAGGTGAACATTTGGGAGGGCTAATCTCTCAAAGTACTGGATACACAGAAATACCCTCTCGTGAAAACTCGGCCAATCACGACGCTTCGATATGTTCAAAATCTTGACATTATGTTAGCCGGAAGGCAAAGGCACAGAAAATAGTGCACTGTTGCTAAGCTGTTGCAATATAAACACTACGGCCGTTAACCACACGTGTTGATGTACGATTTACGTTGCATGTTTGTTAATTACAATACAGATACAGGTTTTATCACTGCTTTCATCTAAATAAACTATAGATAGAGCAATCGGAAAAAACAACATTACAAAATGTTGAAGATAACTTTGATTTTGAATGCAAATTCGTTTTGGCGGGAATCTGACGCCCGTCACCTTAGTATGACGTAACCAATGTACCTTCGATATATATTCGAGTACTGCTGCGAAGCAGTGTACCAAACTGTGCGAGTGTCGAAATACCGTTTGCGGCAAAGGAAAGAGCTCATTCTGTAGAGGGGGTTGCGACTTTAGTTGAATACAATTTATTAAATATTAAGAAAGTAATGATTAAGAAGCAAACACATACCTGAATCAAGCTCTTTGTTGACAAGTTTTTTGCCGTGAACTCCATAATAGTGGCCTGCTATTCCAACATCATTTCCCCTGCTTCCATGTTAACGGGAATGACATTTGAATGTAAATAAATGACCACATGCACGTAAATGACGTCACTTACTTCCTGATTATTATCCCGCAGGTTATCACCAACATATCGCGGATGATAACCTGCGTGACGATATGGTTTTCACATCATGTGTCATATCAGGAGGTACAAAAGCGATATTTCAGGGATAATAACACTATAGTTCAATGATAAAGCATATACTATACCCGATATATAACATACAGTACCTGATACGTTATATAATATCTGATGCATTGTATAATATACATAATGCATTATTATAGTTCTTTGGAGCTGATGAAAAACAAAGACATGATATGGGGTTTAAACTGAGTCCCAGCTATTATTTGTATAACTTAATTCATGCGATTACATTTAGGGATAGTCACAATGACTTTCTTTTGACGACGTGCAGTCTGATTCATAATGTCTAATAGTGTCAATTATATATTACATCGTGTTGCTGTTCGGTTATTTTAATTTAGATTGATATTTAAAACGTATTATAAACTAATATAAATTGAAAGGTATAATTAAAATACCCTGCTCACATGTACAATAATTGGAACCTACACGATCACACAATGGAATACTTGCGATCATTAACATAAAAAACTATCGCCAAATGATATATTTGTGACCTTTTCAACTATCGCGTATTGATATACTTGCAACAAGTGACCTCTAAATCTACCACATAAGGATATACTTGTAATTATCATTCTCTTAAACTATTGGGCAAATATAAATTTGTGATAACTGACCTCTTACCCTACCGCGTAGTGACATACTTGTAAATAATATAGACTTTTAATATAACACACACAAGTTGACCTCTTAAACTACCTGGCAAAGATATGATCGTGCTAATACGAGGGTGCTTCAAAAAGTTCTGTCACTAGGCATATATCCTTTGAACTGGATATTACACTGAGATAAAGTAGTGTATTTATAGTACTACTGGGTTCGCTCTCTTAAATTCCACAACAAAAGTGAAAAAATTCCAGTTATTTATACCCCTGAATTACCTCCCCCTACCACACCTTTTGGATACTGGCATCTCTGAAAATGTCCTTGTTACAAAACGTTATAAAAATTATTTGAATATTTCTATGCTTTTAAATTTTCTTGTACGCCATCTGTTGTTATTCGCCCATAATCCATAAAAATGATTGTCAAGAATTCGGAAAGGTCTTGCTGCAAACCAGATATGAGTGAATGCATATCCCTTAATTTTAGCAGAAATAACACTGATTTTCTTCATTTTGTTTAAGGAAATTTATAATATCTTTTAAATGTCGTAATTATTCTCATAGTATTAATATATTTTCATATATTTTTACAAATCCTAGTCCTTCAGTGTTTAAATTTTATATTCAACACATTATTGTAGAATTTTGTACAATGTTTAGTGAAAATATCGATCATCCAAAAACGCTGTTTAAGGAGACTGCCCTTCCATTTAATGTCCATTTATCATTAAATTAATTTTACACGTTAGCTTAAAGTGTTGAATTCTAAGACAATGCCTTTTCATCTACCATGCTTAAATTTTGAATCTTGTTATGCACAGATATAACTGGTAATGTATGAGAAATTTCAAAGGTCTTCGACAATTACTTAAAGAGAAACAGGCATTTAAAAAAGTAACAATTAACATACCTGAAAAAAACTCAGGACGAAAATGCCTCAGTATGTACACTGATGTGTATTAAATGTTCCATAACTTTCGTCACACAAAAGATACAGCATTCATTTTGCTATATTCTTCTTTTTTGGTCTTGTTTTGCTCTTTAGACATTATAGTCAATGAAAAGTATTTATTCCATTTTTTTAATTCATTATCTTGGTGGCCATCTTGGATTCAAAATGGCCGCCATATTTTTTCCCATTTATACCACCAACCGTAATAATTTCTTTACCTTGGGCTTAAAATGTAAAAAATACTGATTGTTGGTCATGGTAATTGTTGATATGATGAACTGCGGTCAGATTTTGATATCGAACCACCACATGACTTTCAAGATGGCCGCCATTTCAAGATGGCCGCCGAAATATTGGCCGATTTCGGTAAGTAATACAGCTTATGTTCACTTGTTTACTGATTTTTGTTAGTTTTTTTTTCATTTTTAGAATTAAAACTTATGCTCTATTCTGTTTAAACAATTAAAATACATTTTTAAAACAATGCAGAATAAAATGAGATTAATATTAATATTACTGACAAAATGATAGGAATTTTATAAACATCGTATTTTTTGCTGTTTAAAGTACTAAACTAATTTTTGAAGGTCACATTCATTGGATAACAAACCTAACATTTATAATTAATTGTATCATACAATTTACTATTTAAGAACTGATAAATGAAGAAAAAGAATTAAAATAGAGAAATTTAGACAAATTATGCGTAAGACAAAGTTTAGCTGTAAATTTATCCGAAACATATATTTGTATGTATTTTTTAACATTAACATTCCCAAAATAAGACATAAATGCATAAAAAGTTTATGTATAGGAAAATAAATTAGTATAGTTTAACCTGTAATATGATACTAAATTCAGATGACTTTCAGTTACTTCCCTTTGTTTATGTTCCCCCATTTGTACACTGCAGACGTCAAAACAGTAAAATCAATGATTTATAACATCATGGCCATGTTTCCTATTAAAGACCAGTTGTAAGTTTCTGGCAATATAAACTACACATGTAGTAAGCCTTTTTGTAGGCCCTATAATCTATTTAAAAAGTGTTCATGCATAACAAGGTCCATTTGTCTGAGGCAAAATAGTGTGGTAGTAATCGGATGTATACAATATTCGCGCATGCAGCTAAATCTATGAAACTAATGTTTTATATTATGAAATATATTGATGAAAATAATGTTATTAATGTAATAATGCATTCAATTGTTTTAATTGAATATTGCTCACTTTCGTACAAAGATAAAGAAAAACCCGCAAATGAGCTGGTGTTGTTCATTAACTGGTAAATCCATGGTCCCGAAAAATGCACAATCAAATGTGAGAAATGAAGAAATGATTCAATCAGTGAACACTTTGTCCCAAATAATTATACAGTACTACAAATCTGATCGTCAAACAATGTACAGTAGGCAGAATTTCAGTGGGTGCTACAACAGTGTTGAAACACCAATAGCAGTTGGACTGTCACTCCAAAGTCACCATCTGAATCGAAGTAAGAAAAATATAGACATTCTAAATGCAGCATCGGTTGGAGTTTCATACAGCAGAGTTACAGAAATTACCACACAGATAGCCAATACAGCGGTAGACAGTATGAAAGAGTTTGATGGGGTATATGTTCCACCCTTACTTCTGAAAGGGCACCCCATAAGAGCAAGTGCTGATAATGTGGACAAAAAGGTAGATACTCCTGATGGACAAACCTCTTTCCACGGTACGGCAGTGATTGTATATCAAAGTGTGAAAACATGTGAAATTACTGAAACAGTTCGAGAGGAAATTAAAATTAAAAATGCGAATAATGCCGAGACATTGAAAGACGTTCCTGAAACGGTGATCGATCTACATGAATGTAACATTGAAGGAACACCAAAGTCAAGAACCAGTCCTAAAGTCCAGTTACAAAGTAGGAAAACATGAATCTGAGCTGCAACATGCAGAAACACAGGACCTTATGTGGCTCATTGCCCGATATATACACAGACATGATGCAAATGAAGATGACAGCAACAATCAGAACACAATTGTTCCTCTGTGGAAAGCTTATAACTAGGTAGTTATTACAAAAGTAGCCAACGGTGCTGTATCTGATCAAGCTCATACACTACCAATAATCAATTCCCCAGCACATAAATGGACGACACTGGTGACTGTATTAGAAAATCTGCATAAACCGAACCGTATAGCGAGTACAGATTCCAACAGTAAAGTAATGGTTACCTTTGACATAGATCTGTACAAGAGAGCTCTGAAATTGGAGTACCTTGATCAGCAGTTGTACAGTGGACAATGGTGGCTTCCTCCGGGATCATTTCACACAAGCTTATGTGCAATCCGATGCCTTAGAAAATCTATAGAATATAGTGATATAGATGATTTGTCGATAAAATCAGGAGTATATGATGAAGTTGTAACCAACCAAATTATAAATGGAAATCACTATAACAGAGCAGTGGAGGCACATGCAATGACATTACAAGTGTTCTCAGATTTGTGGTTGGCATCATTTTGTGATAGTCGTCCAAATGTTTATGAAGCGCTGAAAGAAGCAGTGAGTGATTTGGAAAAGTCCATGACGTCGGACAATCCAGGTGTCAGAAGTGAAGCCCACAGGAAAATGCTTACCACCCTTGAAAACCTGAATTTAGAGAAACAGATACATGATTATGACAACGAAAATGACAAGTACCCAATGTACAAATGGTACCGCATGTACATGCGACACGTAATGGTGTTGCTAGCAATTCATAGATCTGTGAAGGACCAACAGCTATACCTCTACTTATCATCACTGAAGAAATTGGCATCATACTTTTTCGCCTACAATAGACTTGACTATGCACAAAATATTCTTCAGTTTACAGCCAGAGCGTATGCAACTCAGACAGAAGACCCAGACATATGGTTTCAACTTTTGTTCACATATACATGTGGAAACATTCCATTCACCTCTATAGGTCTTGATCAAGCTCAAGAATACCAGAACAAACAACTGAAAGGTGATGGTGGCATATCAGGAATTGCAAACAAGCCAACAACATTCCTGAAATTCTGCCTTGCGGCTCCTGAATTGGAAAAGATATCAAAGCAGACTGATGACATTAATAGGACGCAATACAGGGTCTGCTTCTGCTTCACAGAAGCACCATCAGATGAACACTACTGTTGAAGAGAGACGCGAGACCAACATAGCTAAGATGAAAACAGAACTGAGCCCCAGCAACCCATTTAATGACAAAGGAGAAGACCTCTACAACATTATGACCAAAAAGGTTTTGAAACCAGAAGCGAGGGATAGCATTTTAAATGCTGAAAGTAGGGGAGAAAGTGCAAATTAAAGCAAAGTTTGTCGAAGAGAGAATAAACGGTACTACAAAACTGTGGGACAAAATGTCGAAAGTTAAGTACCACACATGGAGTGACCTAAATCAAAGGCCAAAGTCCAATAATAAGACGCGAGATCAGAACATGTGGAATACAACATCACTCCTATCCCGAATGCTTGTTGTTGCAAAATCTGATAGAAATCTAGATCTGATGAACACAGTGTCCAATTACGAAATTTTAAATGTGAACCAAACAATCATGAATGATGATGGGACTCTCCTGAAATGCCAAAACAAAAGTGAACTCATGCATGCCCTAGAAAATCTCACAACTGATGAAAATACACCAGATATGGAAGAAATTGATTTCGAAAACAGACAATTAATTATTGATGGCACGGCCGTTGTTCAGGCAGTTGTGAAGTCAAACACCAAGATTGTATCTTGTCTTGAACTATCAAAGGTAGTAGTTCATGTCATAGACTGTCTAGCAAGCAAATATTATTGTAACAGGGTAATATTTGATATCTATGAAAAGGAAATAACTATCAATGACAAGATACGGTATCAGGCATCAAACAAGGATATATTGAGTGACATCATTATCGAAGACTGTACCCCTTTGTTTGGAAAGTATGTCTTATTGGGCCGCAACAAAACGAAACACAGACTGACAATTTATCTAGCTGACAAATTAATCGCAACTTCCAAGCATAGAATCGTGTCAGTTACACGCCAAAGTGTTTGATCAAATAGCGAAGAGGTTCAGCCAGTAACTGAAGCCGACACTCTCATGGTGTTGCATGCCATCAAAATAGTCAACAGTGGATATTCAGTTGACTTCTACACTCAAGATACATACTGGTTTGTTCTTCTTGTAAGAAGATTTGATTTATTAGGACATGCCCCTAGGATTGTGACTGGCATTAAAAGACGTGTAGTTCCTTTAACACCAATGTACAGCAGACTAGGTGAAAAGAAGTCAAAAGCACTTCCAGGCATGCATGCCTTAACAGGGTCGGAGACTACTGGACATATTAATGGCGTGGGCAAGAAAAGGGAATTGAAATGCCTCATGGAGAGCCCTGATGACATCTTGACCAGTCTTGCCATGTTGGGTGATGGTCCAACTCCTTCTGAAAGGACGGTCAAGGAATGTATGCAGTATTTGTGCATGCTTATGAGCACTAAGGCTATAAATACTACTGATCTCGGAGAAATTCGCTGAAGGAAGTTTGTGACATTATCCTCAATACAAGGAGTTGACAAAATGCCTCCTACCTATGGAGCCTGGTATCAAGATATTCTCAGAGCTCACCTGCAGACTAACATATGGATACAAGATACAATCATTGATCCTATAATGCCTGATCCACTGAAACTTGGATGGCCGACATATGATGTTCTGAAGCTGAAACCAGTATTGACTGCTATGCAGGTGTCCACAGATGCAATGTTCGAGCTTGTGAAATGCAACTGTGCTGTGAGCAAGTGTACACGGAGGTGTACATGTAAATGTAAACAGAACAAGTTAACATGCACTGAGTTGTGCATTTGTGAAGGGAATGAAGACTGTTGTAATGTCAACCAGGGCGCAGAAGATATTTAAACTAGTTAAATAAGCAATGTATAAATATATGTTCAGTACCGAAACAGATAGACGTTATATAAAGTTTGATATTAAGGCTAGTAGCTGGGCGTGTAACCATATTGCAGTCATTTAACTATAATATGACAACTATTATGTCAATTAACATTTATAGTGTTACTATTGATATGTTCTTGCTTATTTTGAAAATTCAGAATGATACAATATCATTTCTAAAGCAATTGATTATTTACATTCAATACATTATATTATAATATATCCAAAATTGTACAAACGATTGTTTTTTGTTTCGAAAAATAGAACTAATTGACATATTTGATGAGATAAAATATGCATTTGTTTCGTAAATATACTTATAGTTATGTATGATCATGTTCTGTTTAATAAAAGTGAAAAAAAATACCCGTAAACATGTTCCAAAGATCAATTAAAAGCCGTATATGTGGATAATTATGTAAAAATGGCGGCCATTTTCAATTTCAAAATAGCCGCCATACCAATGCACATAAAAAATGGAAGCAATACTTTTTGTCATAAGGATTATAATACCTTTCATAAAAATACATTTCCCAAGAGTATAGCAAACATTTTAGCAGGTTGACCATTCAGCATATACTCTAATTCATTTGTTGATACATTCGACTGTCATATAGAGGAAACTGCTTAAAGCGAATCAAGCTATATGAGTGAATAAAACATTTTTGGAATGAAACAATATCCACCAGATTCAGTACATATACTTGAATATCAGCAGCAATCAATTAGTGGTAAGACAACATAGCATTTTTAATATGGTATATGAAAGATATTATACGAGGTTCTTGGAAGTGAACAAATCAACCACGGCATTTGGTAAGATGGGACACTTGCAGTTTAGGTACGATACTAAATACCAGACAGACAGCACTTTAACAATCCTTTAAAAGAGATGCAGTATCCATCATTGTTGAAGTCACAACAGTACACGCCGTGAGCCCAATACGGATGTTAGATTGCCGTCGATGTTGATGTTTTTATCCATTGATTTAAGTACTCCGATTGATGAAAATAAGGTACGAGTACAATGTTGTGTACGTGAAGCCATCATTATGTGGTCCAAGTATTAACTTTCATACCCCATCCAACCCCTACACCAAGAAGCGAAAACGGGGATGGTTGGGGTATGACATAAAACCTTAATTTCGGTTTAAGAAGTTTGCATAGTGTAAAATTAAAGCATTTAATATGTAATTGTACGCAGGTTATCACCTTTTTTCAGTAAAAAATGTATTTAAACTTGTTTTATTGTCAAAATATCCGTTATAAAATCCTGCTAATATAAGCTTTCCCTTCGCTTAATGGAATTTAGGTGGGACCATGAAATGATGCGTGATGATATACTTTTATTGGGTTTGAAACCATAACCGTTGATGGGGAACAGTGTGGTGGGGGAGTGTGGGGTGGGGGCTATAAAACACAATTTTAATTCGTACTTAAATGAAGACATACACATAAAGATGTTTGCAGTGCATATGTATGCTGCATTCAACGAAGCATGGCGTCTACATTTGCAAATAAACTTTGGATTGTATGTGTCATAATATGGAGGCGGAAACACTCAGTCACTATCATATCCACATTATATCCTGAATGTTATTTTGGAAGTTTTAAGAATTAAGTTTCAAAATATTTGATTCATCTATTTAGTTTCCCGTGTCACTGCAGTTATCGCCATAAATAGTGTCGGTGTGCGTGCTAGCTCTCCAGCAATCGATAGTATCAGATGCATCATTAAAAAAACCCGCACGGCTGCTGATTGTATTAACAAAAATGATCATGGTCATGAGATGTGATGGATATAATGTAATACATTTACAAATGTAGCAATTCGTATGTCTAATGTACTTTTTTACGATTTAACACCGGTGCCGTTAGGTTAATCATGGCTGTCATATAAATACTGTAATTGTTGACCCGATATCACAATATACCTTATCAAAAGTATCTAATTGACCTAAATTCTCCGATTTAAATCGCGAACCATTTAGTAGTTGTCTGCTCATTGCCGTCTGATGTTTCTGTTTCAAGGATACCGATCCTATTCGTATTATCGAACGACACTTTATAATTTGTGAATGTGTTCGAGTGAAAGATATCGTATTTATTTGTACATACACTATGACTTATTAACACAGTCGATATGTATACATGTTAGTTCATTCCGTGTAGTAGTACTAGAAGTCTTAACCCATAACCAGTTAAATACATATAATGGAATGTTCTTTCTGGAATTAAGGCCATTCCATGTAAGTGACGAAGGCATGCGACTTACTCTGTGGCTGATCTGGGATTACAACTGACGCAAAGGCTAGTAAAGTCGTGCTTAGCGGGTTAAGTGTTAATAGCTGGCTACCCATGGGCAATAAAAGTGCTTATTTTTCGAGTTGATGGCGTTGCCTGTGCAGTGCAGTGTAGTGGCGGTAAAACGTATACCCGTGCTTGTAGTCAGAACTGTTCTTCATTCCGATCTTTGGAGATCGCTGACCGGATATGTATACACAGATACCGGTGGTACATTCTCAAATACTTGTGTTTTTTTACTTTAATTTCGAATAGGTGGTTCCACTACTCCAGCTTTTTAAACGGTTCGCGTATTGTTAAATCACCCTTACGATTTTGTTGCGTGCTTTTTAATAAAGTAATTTGACTTTGTTTATTTCGCTCATTTTGTTTTCGTTTAGCTCAAAGCATTTTAAAATCTGGGACCATACGCAGCTGGCCATGTAATGGTATGAACATACCTCATTGAAGGTTCCATGCTCATCGTCATAGGCATACCATCTTCGGAATGGCTCTCATTTTCGTACTGTTGACATTTTAAGTATTGAATTCTGCTTGGCCCAGGGTTAGAGGCTGTGAACGGTAGGAAGCACTTTTCACTACCGTTCATGAACAGTCTCAATCAAACCGAGACTGCAATATTTTTTGTTTTTATCGTGTTCGGCGATTTCCAAATTTCGCATTTCATACTCTTTTTGTATTAATTAGTAGCAGTGTTTCATAAGTAACATGATAATTATTGGAGCGTTCCGAACACCGCAGGGCCGGCTGCCGCTGCCATTCATGACATATATGGTCATAAAGTTGGTCAAAGGACAACCATGTGCAAAAAGAGGAAATTTAGTGTTCACTTTATAACTTAAGCAGTTCTAATTTAAAATTATACTAATCTTGAATTTAATACTTATGGCGATATTTGTCGGTCAAGTCGATAACCAGCCAGATTTTACAAGTATTCCCATAGTTATTGCCACTGATTTGGTGAAAACTTTTGAAACTGACGATGTCCGCTTAATGACTTTAGTTTAAATTAAAATTGTACCTAACTTCGACACAATGCTTATGGCCAAAATATCTCTGTCAAATGTAATATTACGCCAGATCGTACCAGTGGACCTGAAGTTATCTGTACTGTCATAACCAGCCAGATCGAATTGCACCACAAACAAAAAATTGAACATATTTAAATGTCAATGAAAAGGACAATACGTAACATATTAAGATACATTAATTGCGCGTAATGCAGAGTACACATTGACATTGAGTCCCACATTATGTATCATCGTTTGGCGCTATCCTTTGTCAAACATTGTAACGAACAACGAGTCCAGACCTTCGTTTAGCCTTGATGAGCGTTTCTGGATGATGGAGACAACGTGTGACACTTTCCTCAATACGTTTACTTCATATCTTATAATAACACAAACTAATCTCTGTGCTCACATTGAGGCAGTAGAAGAACAATTAAATAGTACGTGCTATGTTTGTTAAAATCCGAATTTGTTTTGTTTTCTTCTCTGAAATTCGCTCTGAGTAATTTATCAATATAGTGTATTATCTGTTATATATAGATTCGGTCTAGGTTGTCTCTAAAATGTGTCAACAAAGTTAACTACTTTATTAGCGCAGTATTTATCTATTAATAAATACTGAGAAGGGAGATCCGTGGAAGCAACAAACACAACTAAGATAGTAAAGTAGCAGGCTCGGGTTCATGAGACTGAGTTAATGTGACCCCTAGCACCGGCTTAAGTGGCAAAGCCACCTATATTAGGCTCGTTGATCTCAATGGACCAATAAAAATAACACTACTGATTCGTACCACGGGAGACATTTTACAGCCGCCACGCTGCACTATACAAACGTTTGTGTGAATGTAAATAAATACTGATGCCGGAGCTCCTTTGGAAGCAATAAACACAACCAAGAAAATAAAGAAGCAGACTCGGTTTTATTTAGTTTGTTCACAAAAGATGTATTTGCTTTGTGTTCTTAAATGCGTTATCATTTGTGTATGTCTTTTAAATTGGGAAAGTCTGACGTTCACGAAAAGAACCTTGATGTTCAATTACACTTTTCTAAATTTCACACAACGTCAACGCATGCGCTGTTCAAAATGACACTGTTGGCCTGCTACTTATTACAGATTTCATTCAATCCGTAAAATGACCCGACGCTTAGTAATATTCTTTTATTGAATTTCTCTAACATCAGACCAGATGACATTCACCTTTGGCAGAAATTGGATTTAACAATCAAATATTGGCATATTGCAGGGACCTTGCAATGTGACCTTTTTTCACGGCTTTGTGCAGAGCGGTGCAATATGTTTTAATATAGAAACTCATATTACCTAAAATTTAAAAAATAATGTTATAAACATTGAACATGTTGAAAGCAAAAACATGCTATTAATTACTTCTATTCTACTATATTTGATATTGTACATTTCAGAAACAAATGGACGATTACATGAATACTACGTCGAGAGTAACGATATCGGCCGGAAATACGTCCTGGGATTTCACAATACTGTATGGATACGATACGACATTCACCACAATTATGAAGGTCGAGATGATTTGTTTGCCTGTGATATGTATACTTGGATTAGTTGGAAACACCTTATCAACGATTACTTTCCTACGAAAGCCACTCCGAAATGCTTCGTGTTCCTTTTACCTAGCCTTCCGTGGAATTAGTTACAACGGTTTCCTGTTCAGTTTACTCTTAATTTGGACATCGAGTACATTTAGTTTAAGGTTAAGCCAAGTTAAGGGCGTGTGTCAGTTCATAATATTCACGACATATCTGTGCGGTTGCGTGTCAGTGTGGCTATGCGTTTTGATCACACTTGGAAACTTTATGTTGATATATTACCCATTTATAGCAACAGGAATATGTAGTGACAGATCGTCAAAAATATGTGTTTTGGCGCTAACTGTGATTGCTGTAGGGTGCTACAATACCTCCTCTTGTGGATCATGAACGGTGACTGCTCACACAATGCTAGCTTCACAAATCTTACTCAGGTTTTCATATATATGGATACACTACTCACGCTTGTAATACCCACTATTATCATCGCTATACTTCTCTGTTTGATAGTATATAAGGTCATTCATGTGATCCAACGAAGACGGGTAAAATATAACATGCGTTTAAACACATCAAATAGTTTACACAAATGTAAAACCGCGATACCTATTACTCAAGTAACACAAATGTTATGTTTTGTATCCTTGACATTCTTCATTCTAAATGTGCCAAGTCATGTGATTCGGCTTAGGGTGATGATTGGTTCGTTCATAAAAGGACATGAACACGCGCCACATATAGAAGCAACGATTCAAACAGTATTTCAGCTAATATATTACCTTAGTTTCTCTGTGAATATAATTGTGTATTGGGCATTCGGCTCAAATTTCCGTAAAAGTTTAAAAAAAATGTTTCCCTGTATATTTCGACGATCGCAACATCAACATTTGAACAGGGAGGCGGTGAATCTAGTCCGACAGAGACGACATTCAATAAATGACCATGAAAGTTGTGTTTTGTTGACTGTAGACGCAGCGGAAACATGTTAAAGCCACTGTTAAACACACTAACGTCGTGCTTTTGACTGCATATACTATATCCACAGTCGGCATGGTGACAGTAATAGTAATGTGGCTATTCCATAGTGGACTAGTTCTATGGATAAGCATCGGTGTTGACATTTGATCTGATGTATTATACTGGATTAGAAGACCTGGTGAGACGCGAAGAATTTGACATGACAAGTTAATTTTCTTAATTTATGGAGACTAGACTTGTATGGTTTATATAAAACGAGTGTTTATATAAACGCTGGTTTGGGTTCGACGGGTATCAAACGTTGACCATTCTAATTCAGTCAGCATGTCTCC
>JAWPHD010012093.1:0-78621 GCA_037043455.1 Cyrtodaria siliqua
TGTTGCTTTTGTCAATTCTTACGCAAATATAATGTTGCCCCCTCCCTGCACCCCCCCCTGCACCCCCCCTACACCCGGCTTCTCACCCCCTCTCCCCACCCTTAACACTTCAAATTTTTTTGGTTTTTTACATAATTTCTTCACTGTTTTAGTCAATTCTTACACACATATATGTTGCCCCCTCCCCCCCCCCCCCCACCCCTCCTCGCAGTTGATTTTTTTTTTTTATTACATATTTCTTTGTTGTTTTAGTCAATTCTTACACATATATGTTGCCCCCACACCGCGCCCACCCAACCGCCCACCCCACCCCCACTTGAAACAATTTTTTTTTATTTTACATATTTCTGTGTTGCTTTTGTCAATTCTTACAAATATATGTTGCCCCCTCCCTCCCCAACCCCACTACCGCCTCTCCCCCCGCTCACCCCCACCCCACCCCCACTTGAAACTCTTTCCCTTTTTTTTTTTTACATACTTCTGTGTTCTTTTAGTCAATTCTTACACATTTATGTTGCAACCTTCCCAGCCTCCACTTTTTTTTTTTCATATTTTTTTATTGTTTTTATCAATTCTTACACATATATGTTGCCCCCACACCAACCCAATCCCGCCTCTCTCCCTTCCACCCCTTTTTTTTTTTACACATTTCTGTGTAGTTTTGGTCAATTCTTACACATAGTTCTGTTGTGCTCCCAACCCCACCCCACATTGTTGTAGCCTTGTTTTCTGATAGTATATACTAGCTATAAATGTATTATTCTCTGAAAAATCGAATAGTCGAGCTGCGCTGTTCTCCGACAGCTCTTGTTGGTCTATAGATTTTGCATTTTCAAAAAATGCAAGTTATATGTGTACCTCGTCGTCAGTAGGTTTAGAAACCATATACATCAGTTGTAAAATGTGCCTGTTGATGGCAGGATAGGGACTTTAAATTCCTTATAATGCCTAGGCAGTTTTACATGGGAAATGACCACACACTATTTGCTTCCACATTTGAGGATGATGTAGAAATCAGGGGCGTACCTGGAGTTTTTTTTAGGTATATGCATGGGGGAGGGTGTGGGAGGGTGAGTTTTCTTCTGCTTCTTCCAATATAGCACAGACATCATCAAAAGACAAATAACGATAAGGTCTTAAAGTGACGTGACTGAAGGGAGATAACTAGTATTATACAGCATATGTTTATACTGTTCTACAAAGAAAGCGCTATTCAGGATAAAAATATTTTGTTCAATATTTTCTGGATAATTTTAATAATGATCGTAAAATTTCATTTTATTTTGCGATTATTCTATTTACTGAATTATAATATATTATTGTAATGATCCATATACATGTAGTATGAATACTCATTTTCTATAGTGTGATTTGAGGAAGACATAGCAACATTATGTTGAACATTATGGTGCATGAAATACACAATTATTATACAAGAAAAATTACTTACCTGTGAGAAAAGATAAATTACTTATCCATGACATAGTAACATTATGTTCAACATTAAGCGCATGAAATACCCAAACATTACATAAGATAAATGACTTATCTATTGACGCATAACATAGGAACATTATATTATAGGACGAAAAAAAAGACCCAAAAAACAAACAACAACATTATGTCATCATTGGTGACTGAAAAAGAAACACAAAAAAACAAAAACACATTATGTCGAACATTGCAGTACATGTATACCCAATTGTTGTATAAAGTTTAAAATTACTCAGCCATGTGAATAAAAGTGTATTGTCTTGCAGAGTGGTCCCTCAGTTGATGAAGAAGCTCCACAGGATGAAAACAAAGCCAACAATGAAAAAGAGGCTCCAGCACCGGCCGTCAATGGTGACCAGCAGTAGAGGACATGCTTATCTCCCCTGTCAGTGAACTAGATGGAAATACCGTTGATAAAAGTCTGCTTGCCAACACTGAAGTCCGGACGAATAGAGCCAAAGATGGAAAGGAAAAAAGTGAACCAATGCTGTGTGTATATAAAAATCAATATTATTTAACCACCGATGGCATTATATTTCAAAAAATGTGGATGGTAGGTAAATTGAGGCTATTGCTTTACTGTATGACTTGATTAATAATAACTGATCTGTTGTAATGCTTGACCAATGAAAACTGATCTGTTGTAATGCTTGACCAATGAAAACTGAACTGTTGTAATGTGACCAATGAAAACTGAACTGTTGTAATGTTTGACCAAGGAAAACTATTTTTGTGTCAGTTTTCTTCTTTCCTTTTATGTACTGTTTAAATTCAACTGGAAAAAAAAGACAAGATGTTTAAATTTGTGCATGTATATATGCAGCTAAAATGCAGTTATAATATTCAGGGCAGTGACTCTGTCATACTATGTTGCCATCTTGGATTAGATAAAACTTCAAACTTGAGTTTTCCTGTCCACATGGGATTGCCAGGTTTGTGATTTTTTATGAGATTTTATGATAGTTTGAAAGAAAAGCTAAAGAAATTAAGTCTTTGTATGAATCAAAAAGGAACATTACAGTCAGATTGTTAGGGCTACTAAACTGCCAATGTAACAACAAAACTGTTTTTCCAGACTTTGATCATAGGCGGTGCTTATTATAAAATACATAAATATACGTATTAATCACATATTTTTACCTAACCATGATTAAAATGCTGAAATTTTAGGTGTCAAATACTATTTTTGAGTTGTTAAACTCATAATTCTATTCAAAATGGCAACAATGAACCCTTAACAAACACAGACATACACAGTGTACAAACACATATTACTGGACTGGCCGATACAAGTGTGTACACAGAGTACAAACACATATTACTAGACTAGCCAATACTGGTTTATACACCATGTAAAAACACCTATTATTAGACTGGCCAATACTAGTTTATACAGTGTACAAACACAGACATATTACTAGACTTGCCAATACTAGTTTATACACTGTGCACAAACACAAACATATTACTAGACTGACCAATACTAGTTTATACAGTGTACAAACACAGACATATTACTAGACTGGCCATTACTAGTTTATACACAGTGTACAAACACATATTACTAGACTGGCCAATACTAGTTTATACACAGTGTATAAACACAGACATATTACTAGACTGGCCAATACTAGTTTATAAACAGTGTACAAACACAGACATATTACTAGACTGGCCAATACTAGTTTTGGTAAAATATATGTCACAAAGACAAACTCAACAGTAATTTTAATGAAATTTTAATTACAACAAACTTGCCATACTAATTTTGGATGTCACGTCAAATTCTGTGACTGCAAAGTTTATTGACACGCTTTGTTATTTGAAGTTTGGACTGCACGTCAAATTTTATGACTGCAAAGTTTATTGATACCCTTTGTTATTTGAAGTTTGGACTGCAAGTCAAATTTTATGACTGCAAAGTTTATTGACACGCTTTGTTATTTGAAGTTTGGACTGCACGTCAAATTTTATGACTGCAAAGTTTATTGACACCCTTTGTTATTTGAAGTTTGGACTGCAAGTCAAATTTTATGACTGCAAAGTTTATTTACACCCTTTGTTATTTAAGTTTAGACTGCATGTATACTGTGCATTCTAAGACTGAAGATTCTATTATTTACACATTATTTCAAACTTCGGACTCGTATAACTTACACCTATTGGCAGTTTGGTCTGCATCAAAAGAGGATTGTGCATAAATGTGAGTTGTTAAGGATTTAGTGGTCGTCGGCTTGGTTGGTTGTATGTTAAAATATTTTATTGTGATCGAATGTATTGTCAGGTTTATTTACTTCACTGTCGCATTCTATTTATAGACATTGATATTAAACAATAACATGCCAAATGTCCCTGCTCCAAATATTTTTTTTTTTTTTTTTTTAATTTTTAAAATTTTAAACCCCAAAGACTGCTTTGTTGTATATATATAAACTGTTACGTATTTATTTGTTGATTTAGTCTATATTTTACATGAGATATTGTTGTTAATATACAGATGCTGTTGTGCAGTGCTTGTCAAGTTTGTTTCATTTCTGATAGACTTCCAATCCTAGAAAACTTTATTTGGTGATAAACGTGTTATTTACACAATCTGGGAAAGCTTTGGCCATCTTTGGAATATATGTAATTGTTGTGGAGTATTTTTCAAAACATAACTGTTTTGTCACTCAACTTCAGAATTAAAAATTGAATATGTGTAATGATTGTAGGGTGTTTTTCTTCAAGGCATAAATACTTTGTTTCGGTCAACTTCAGAATTAAAAATTGAATGGTTGTAGTAAATTTTTCGAAGTATCATTAGTCTACTTCAGAAACAAAAACTGAATCTGTATACATGTTGTAGTGAAATGTTCACAATAAAAAATACCTTTTTTTGTCTGACCAAACATTGCACAAGATATGGAGAATGTCAGATTATGTGGACAGTCATATAACACAACAATATTAAATAGGCACTTTCCAGTGAACTTGAACAAAAGTCAACTCATGCTCATTTGAAAGAGACTGGGATTTGAATGTATTTTTATGATCAAGCCTTTTGTATTAATCAAATAATTAAAATTACTGTGATAAACACAGTATTGATTCAAAGTTATTGGCTAGTCAACTGAGTTTATTGATGCAATTAGTAGTTTTCCCCTTATCTAATATTTTGAAATACCGGTATAATAAAAACATGATTTCAGTTATATATTTTTGCTTTCAGATGTAAATATAATTAAATACAAATGTACTTCAGTCACAAAACAAGTAATTTTTAAAGCTTAAAGCTCCATAAACCAATATTTATTATTCAGACAACAAAAACTTGATGGCCGTTAAGTTTTCCAGATCAACATATTTCATAAACAATAATTAAACTGGAGAGAACAACAGGTCAAAGCATTTGCCTATTTTATAGGAAAATAAAGCACATAACGATGCATTTTACTGACACCTAAAAATCTTAAAGATTGCCTTCAGTCTCTTTAAAATTAATTAAAAAATATTTATCCTTTGACTGAATAAAGCCAATATAGAACAGAACATACTTTTATTGACTTGTACATTAAGTACATCATCATAACATACAACAATTACAAAATACATATTTAAATCACGTTTAAAAGGACACATGGCAATCTTTATTTTTTTTAAAAACTTGAGGCATCCCGCTAGTTTTTCTGCACAACTTGCATTTGTTCAATCATTAATATTAATTATAAGAATACTATTAAGCCATTTGTTTGTGCATATTATTAGCTTTTGATATAACTGCACAAATAATATGAGCCGCAACACACGAAAACGTCCCTTCGGACGTTTAGACGACAACGTCATAAAGTAACAATTTATGACGTCGGCCGGTAATCAATTAATTACTAATCATTTCTCGTCACTTCAGTGTTTTACCTTATTATTATATCATAGGGAATATGTTTTCTTAATATAAATAGTTGATGCTATAGAAAATGGTAATTGTTTATGTTTTTTGTTGTTATTTAATCGACGACTTCATCCAAGATGCCGACGTCAACGTCAAAATTAATGGTTAGTACAATGTTTAATTTTCAAATTGAGATAAAATCATTTTTAATTATGATATCAACATAAAATAAAGAGATTTTAAAGAGAAAATCTACGTTTTTCATAAACATAAATAAATATAAAATGTCAAAATTTTGTCTGAAGGGTCGTTTTTGCATGTTTCGGCTCATATATTAAAACTTAAAGCATAATAAGACCTTAAAATTTGATTGATTTAAATGTAACAAGGGCAAAGTAAAAATGATACTGGATATATAAATCGAGACACCCATTTCAAACACTTCAAGAATGCCGTGTGTCCCTTTAACATACAAAATACATGATTAATATACAGACATATATCAGCTCTAAACAGGATGAGCTATAAAGTGTTCAAATATACAAAGTCAATTTCTAGTGTCATAATTTGTCTTGATATTAATTGATATTATGAACAAAGACAAGAGGCATTTGAACGATTCAAAATAAATACAAATTTTACACTTTTAAATGAGTATGAACTGACTTATGCACAAGTTGATTGTCTACTGTTATTAAGTTTTCTAAGTATATTTTGTTCTCCTATTACCACAAACTGTTATGAAAACACATGTAGAAGTTTCATCCCTATATTTCTGTTATCTGTTCTTTGTGATTGTAGAAACCGAGTTACCTTAAAATCTGTTTTCCTAAAATCTAAATTACCTAATTTTCTATTGCAATAATCATATTGTAGGAGAAACAGAACTCCAATGGGTGGGGTAAAATACATCTGACAGGTAAATCGCAGGGGGAATTTACTCTAAGATATGTCTTTGTGTGAAATGTTATCGGGACTATTCCATTAAATCATACCTGGGACCCCATGAAGGATTAATAAACATCTATGGGTGAACCCTATTTTCTGGAATTTGGTTCATTCAACTTAATTTTGCATCTATGGGTGAGTGTTCAATTCCATAAGTGCCTTCCTGGGGTCCCATGTATGTTTTAATGGAACAGCCCTCAATAGAAATGGACATCTTTACAAATACCGGTTAAATTTTGACAGGATATATTCTTCATCACATGACTTACGGTTGAGTGAGTACCGGTTAACACAATTCTGTAATTTCGATAATCCACTAGTGGCATACAGATTAGTGATAATCCACTAGTGGCATACAGATTAGTGATAATCCACTAGTGGCATACAGGTTAGTGATAATCCACTAGTGGCATACAGATTAGTGATAATCCACCAGTGGTATACAGATTAGTGATAATCCACTAGTGGCATACAGATTAGTGTAAATGATGTCATGTTTAGGCCTGATTTCTGACTGTGAGACATTACGATAAATAGACCTCACATATGTGGCTGCAGCGAAAAATGGAGTGCTTACAGAACAATTTGCAGCAAGGTTTTAGGCGCATTCTGCATATTTTTTATCTAGATGTAAACAGAGAGTGGGCCTGAAATGTTCATTCCTGTTGGCACCATATAACCTTTGTTGTGTTGGTGCACCGTAAAACCACAATTCAACCCGAGACCTGATATTCGTGCTTTTTTGTTATTGAATTTATTATCTCATAAAGCCATTGTTGCATCACCTCATTATTGCCAACTTATTTAATAAATTCAATAATAACAGCAATCAGGTAAATTTGTCTTATTTAATTTAACATATTAAGAAACAGATTGTATGAGTTCTGCATTAGTCTGAAAATACTGTCTAATCAATAAGCTGGACAGAGAATTTGTTGTGGGGACGTGTAAGTGCCGAAATAGTGTATGCAACCTTAAACATGTGGTGTCATAGGGAAATGAAGTTTGTTAAAATGTCTACTGCACATGACCAAACTGGTTTGTGGTCAGGTTTAGTGGTACGACTGGGGACAGTTGGCAAGACCGAGATATGAGAAGCACCCATTCAGGTCCCGTTTCTCAGACAATAACCCTTCAAGTATTCCAGATTCACTGTTTGATTAAATGTTTAGACTTATTTATATTTAGAATTTTATTGACATTTTATCTAATGCCTATGTATATAAACCAAATATTGTAATAAATGTGCGTATTGTCTACAGTGTTGTTGATTCTCCCCAATACCTTTTGCTGCTATACATCGTCAAGTCTGAACCAGTGGTGGAACTATTGAATCTTCTCTGACCACCATGAATTAATGAGTGAATGTTCCCTTCAGTGTGTTTGTTATCGGTACTGGGCATTTTATTGGTTCTATGTTATCTCAGTCATAGAAGAAAGTGAACTAGCCATGTCAGATTAGAGACAACAGAGGTATGGCCCTTGAATTATATCAAAATGTTTGCGTAAACAGTCAAACTCCTTCATTTTTTAATCGATCCTCGCTAAACTTGTTCAAACTGTTAATATCAATGAAAGCTCAGGTAAGTTTGAAAAACGGCCATATCTGACTCACACCCAATTGCTTCCCCCTTTTTCAGTGGATAAGGCCTTGAGCTAAACTTGTTCAAACTGTTAATATCAATGAAGGTATTACAAGGTGAGCAATTACCAGAATGTATACCCTGCTTTGCACCATTAACGGTCAAACACATCTTGTTGGAATGTGTAGACTGATCCTATGTGTTAAAGGTACTACAATGTTAATACTATGAAAGAGTTATTTGATACTATAGATTTTAGTCTTGTTTTAGATTTCCTAAAAGAAATCGGGCTATATAAATCTTTATAATGTGTTCTTATATATATTTACTTGTTTATATACCCGTTGACGGGCATTTGTTGATTTACATATATAGTTTTTATTACTACCATATCATCCCTTATTATCCCTTACTTTTTGATAGTTTTATCTTTATATATTTACATTAATTTTTAATTACTACTTAATTTCTTCATCTTTCGTCGTTTTTTTGGGCACAATATGACCTATTTATGTGTCGACGTGTCGTAAAACACCATTCATTCATTAATATCAATGAAAGCTTAGGTAAGTTTGACAAGAGGACCAAGTGGGCCTGTAGATGCTCTACTGGTATATGTGATTCAAAAACATAAACATGATAGAAGCCAACCTAAGAAACATGTTTCCTATATACGTAAACTTTGGGTTATCGTGGCAGCCATTTTGAATATTTAACGACAACGAAAAACACACACTTGATAGAGGCCAACAACAGGAACATGTATATGATATTTAACTAGAATGGAATAAGTGGTAATATGTCGTTTGATAAATGTCCTTAAATTTGACCTAAGTTTAGCCATGGTGGCCATCATGGATGACTGGAGGCCCCAAAAACACAAATCTGAGGGAGACTAACCCAAAGATCATTGTGATTAAGTTTCATCAAAATCTTTCAAGCAGTTTCAGAGAAGATGTCATGTTTAACGTTTTCCTATATAACTCTATGTAAACTTTGGGTCGCTGTGGCGGCCATTTCGATTATTCGACGATAAGAAAAAACACAAACTTGATAGAGGCTAACCCAAGGAACATGTTTATGATATTTCACAAGAATGGAATAAGAAGTTTGGAGATGTTTGAAATTTCCTTAAATTTGACCTAATTTTAGCCATGGTGGCCATCTTTGATGACTGGCAGCCGCAAAAACACAATTCTGAGGGGGACTATCCTAAAGATCATTGTAATGAAGTTTCATCAAAATCTTTCAAGCGGTTTCAGAAAAGATGTAATTTTTAGCCTTTTCCTATATAACTATGTAAATTTTGGGTCGCCGTGGTGGCCATTTTGATTATTCGACGATAAAGAAAAACACAAACTTGATAGAGGCCAACCCAAGGAACATGTATAGAGTATTTCACAAGAATGGAATAAGTTGTTTTTTGGAGATGTCGTTTGAAATGTCCTTAAATTTGACCTAGTTTTAGACATGAGGGCCATCTTGGATGACTGGTTGGCCGCGAAAAAAACATAAATCTGAGAGGGACTATCCCAAATATCATGGTGATTAAATTTCATCAAAATCCTTGAAGAGGTTTCAGAGATGGCATTTTTAACCTTTTCCTATATAACTCTATGTAAACTTTGGGTCGCCGTGGTGGGCATTTTGATTATTCAACGATAAAGAAAAACAAAAACTTGATAGAGGCCAACCAAAGGAACATGTTTATGGTATTTCACAATAATGGAATAAGTGGTTTTGGAGATGTCGTTTTAAATGTCCTTAAATTTGACCTAGTTTTAGCCATGGTGGCCATCTTGGATGACTGGCATCCGCAAAAAACACAAATCTGAGAGGGACTATCCCAAAGATCATTGTGATTTAAGTTTCATCAAAATCTTTCAAGCAGTTTCATAGAAGATGTCATTTTTAATGTTTTCCTATATAACTCTATGTAAACCTTGGGTCGCTGTGGCGGCCATTTTGATTATTCGACGATAACAAAAAACACAAACTTGATAGAGGCCAACCCAAGGAACATGTGTATGATATTTCACAAGAATGGAATAAGTGGTTTCGTCGGAGATGTCCTTTGAAATTTCCTTAAATTTGACCTAATTTTAGCCATGGTGGCCATCTTGGATGACTGGCGGCCGCGAAAAACACAAATCTGACGGGGACTATCCTAAAGATCTTTGTAATGAAGTTTCATCAAAATCCTTCAAGCGGTTTCAAAGAAGATGTCATTTTTACCCTTTTCCTATATAACTCTATGTAAACCTTGGGTCGCCGTGGCGGCCATTTTAAATTATTCGACGATAACGAAAAACACAAACTTGATAGAGGCCAACCCAAGGAACATGTTTATGGTATTTCACAATAATGGAATAAGTGGTTTCGGAGATGTCGTTTTAGTTTTAGCCATGGCGGCTATCTTGGATGACTGGCGGCCATGAAAAACACAAATCTGAGAGAGGACCACTCAAGTAACATTGTGATGAAGTTTCAAAATCCTTCAAGTGGTTTCAGAGATGTCGATTTTATAAAATTGCTAACAGATGGACGGACAAAGAGTGATACCATAAGCTCGTCTGGCCTTTGGCCAGAAGAGCTAAATAACAGCCATATCTGACTCACACCCAATTGCTTTCCCCTTTTATATGAGCTGCCTCAGTAGGTCAATGGATAGGGCCTTGAGCTTTAGAGCTACAGACCTCTGCCGCTCTTAAGTTCTCTCCCTGGCACAGGCATGTCTGATGGGAAACCTAATCATTCATCTCATCGTTGTTGTCCCATCTGACTCGCACTCAATTGATTCCCCCTGTTATGAGCCTTCTCAGTAGGTCAATGTAGAGTCGGTGGATAAGGCGTTGACCTTAAGAGCTACAGAACTCTGCCCCGTGTGGGTTCACTCCTAGGTAAAGTCCTGCCTGATGGGAATCTATAGCTCATCTCTCTCCGAGCTGCTGTCCCAATATACCCTAACATGATGTGTTCATGTCGTAAAGTTTTCTTTGGTGTTTTCCAGCACATTTTAAGCTATATATGATGGTCGATTTTTAGTGGTGGAGGTAGACCACCCACTTATTCCTGGGTAGAACCAGTTGTATACCTCCCACCATCCTAAGAATCCCTCTGGGAGCTTGACTTGTGAGGAAGTGTCAATTCTTATGGGTGGCGGGAGGTGTGCAGTACTGGTTTTACCCAGGAAAAGTGGGTGATCTGCCTCCACCACAAAAAAATGACCGTCATGTGTTGAAACAGACGTAAAACACCAAAACAAACAAAACAAACAAATCATCCTAAGAATCAACTTTCTCACATACATGAGCTCCCACTGAGATTAGAAACCACAGCGGAGAGGTGAGAAGTTTTCAGCTCGGTGTCTTTACCGTCTCCAACACGGGATGTAAAACCCAATTTATTATTTTTATGAAGTTACCTCTGTAATTGAAAAGAGTGTGGAAAATTGCAAAAACGTGCCATGTCAGACTAAAATTAGCAAAGTTATGACCCTTGATTTTTTTACATGTTTATATCAATAAAAACTAACAAGTTAAATAACCAAAATAGTCAAATTTGAGAAGAAACAGATTTTTGGCCCTTCATTGAATGAAGTGTTATGTTATGCTAAACACTCTAGATTTTTCATTTTTTTGTCCAAACTCAGCCAGATTTGTTTGGGTCCAATATTCAGTAATGTCATTTTGGTACAGACTACTTCAGAAATAAGGATAGTAAGAACTCGGCAGCCATGAATTTTGTGCAAACAAGTGGGTTAACATCTATAAATTGCTTGTTCATTCATGATAATTCTGAGAAACAAGAAAAGCAGGATGGATGGACAGCAGGAAGGAAGAATGACAACGCAGCAACTATGTGATATCCCTAAAGTTTGCGGGCACATACAAACAAGAGGTCAATGACCTTGAAGCTCTACTGATAGATTTTGATTTCAGGAAGTAGTCGCTACAAACTTGTTTTTTGAAAGTTTATTTTTAGCCGTGGCGGCTATCTTGAATTTCCGGCCGACCTGACATTTTGCTAGGATCAATTAGACATCAAGAGCAACATTCCTGTGAAGTTTCATGAAAATCCGTCAAGTAGTTTCAGAGGAGTAGTCGCTACAAGTTTTCATTATATAACTCTAAACAAAGATGGCCGCCGACTGCCATGTTTAACATCGAATCAAAAGATTTTTGACAAGGACCAACATCATGTCATGCTGATCATTTTAGAAAAAATCCCATATCAATATCACTTATAGTTTTCAAGAAGTAGTCGCTACAAACTTGTATTTTGAAAAATCTATTTTTAACCGTGGCGGCCATCTTGAATTTCCGGCCGACCTAAAATTTTGCTAGGATCAATTAGACATCAATAGCAACATTCCTGTGAAGTTTCATGAAAATCCGTCTAGTAGTCAGAGGAGTAGTCGCTACAAGTTTTCATTATATAACTCTATGTAAACAAAGATGGCCGCTGACTGCCATGTTTAACATCGAATCAAAAGATTTTTGACAAGGACCAACACCATGTCATGCTGATCATTTTAGAAAAAGTCCCATATCAATATCACTTATAGTTTTCAAGAAGTAGTCGCTACAAACTTGTATTTTAAAAATCTATTTTAAGCTTTGGTGGCCATCTTGGATTTCACATCAACATGAATTTTTGCTAGGATCAACTAGACTTCATGGGCAACATTTCTGTAAAGTTTCATGAATATCCATCCAGTAGTTTCAGAGGAGTAGTCGCTACAAATAAAAGTTTACGGACATACGGACAGACAGACAGACAGACGGACAGACGCCGCACCACGGCATAAGCTCTGCTGATCTCTGCTGATCTCTGATCAGTCGAGCTAATAAAACAACAAAAGTCATAAATGGTAAATATACAAAAAAAAAACACATTAAATCTGACAAAACAGTTTAATAAATGTTTATTCATTTAAAATAAAACAGACATGGAATTAATTACAATATTTCAAAATAAGCCTATTCTTGTACCATGATAATGAACATAACAATGCTGTTTGTCATTCACAAATTATTAACTTATCAACAACTTCAAATCTATACAAGTGATCTCTCAAGTTGCAACAATTCTAGAAAGGCGTCTCTTTAAATGTGAAAGAAATCGACTCCAGAGCATGTCAAGTTTGGTGCTTTCTGGTGCACGTGTCGCCTTCCACCTTACGGGAATCCAGAAAGTGCAAGGTGATCCCTATCACCGTATGTATTGCTTTTCCTTCAAAAAGGCGACATACAAAAATGAAGCATAGCGGGTAACTTGTGAACACAAAGTACTAAGACTATTACAACTCAACCATTATATTTGTGTTCCGTAGTCACTGCCTAAGGCCCCGGGATCAAGTCACCCTCATATTAAAAACAACATCTCTCCTTGGAAAGAAACTTGAATGGTATTCCGATGCACATTAAATTACTCTTTAATCTGACATTAAGAACCATTTTAACATCAAGTTCATGATTATTCTTATATTCACAGTGTCATGAGTAACACCAAGATGAAACTCTGTATCAAGTGTATTGTGCCCGATACACACTATACACACTATACTGCTTGGGGTTGGGGAGTATCTGTGTCTGGTTTATCTTCTTTGCTGGGCTCCGCCACCTTAGGCTTATTCCAGTTTTCCAAACCTTTAGGTAAAGCTGTGTCCTCCTCAAACGAACCTGTAATGTGGTTGAAACGAGTATAAATGATGCATAACTACATGTTGGGTTACTACACAACACATGGCAGGTTACTACACAGGCTAGGTTACCACAACTGTCGGGTTACTACATAGGTCTGATTACTACACTACAGATGTCAGGCTACTACACAGAATGGGTTACTACACAGGTCAGGTTACTACACAAGTTGGTTTACTACATCAGTCAGGTTACTACACATGCCAGGTTACTACACAGGTCTGGTTACTACACATGTCAGGTTACTACACTACACTTGTTAGATTACCACACTTGACAGGTTACTACACTACATATGTCCAGTTACTAAACTACACAGGTCAGGTTTCTACACAGGTTGGGTTACTACACAGGTCCGGTTACTACACTACACATGTTGCATTACCACACATGACAGGTTACTACACTACACATGTCCAGTTACTAAACTACACAGGTCAGGTTACTACACAGGCTGGGTTACTACACAGGTCTGGTTACTACACTACACATGTCCGGTTACTACACAGGCAGGTTACTACATTATACAGATCAGGTTACTACAATACACAGGTCAGGTTACTACACAGGTCATGTTACTACACATGTCAGGAGACTGCTCTACACATCAGGTTACTACACTACACATCAGGTGACTACACTACATGTCAGATTACTACACTACACATGTCAGGTGGTTTGTACGCATGTCAGGTTACTACACTACACATCGGGTTACTACACTATAAATGTCAGGTTACTACACTACACAAGTCCGGTTACTACACTACACATGTCAGGTTACTATACTACACGTCAGGTTACTACACTACACTTGGGTTACTACACTATAAATGTCAGGTTACTACACTACACTTGGGTTACTACACTATAAATGTCAGGTTACTACACTACACATCGGGTTACTACACTATAAATGTTGGGTTACTACACAAAACAAGTCCGGTTACTACACTACACATGTCAGGTTACTATACTACACATGTCAGGTTACTACACTACACATGTCTGGTTACTAAACTACATAGATCAGGTTACTGCACTACACATGTCCAGTTACTGCACTTCATACACAGGTCAGATTACTGCACTACTGCACTACACATGTCCAGTTACTACACTTCATACACAGGTCAGATTACTGCATTACACATGTCCAGTTACTACACTACACAGATCAAGTTGCTACAATATACATGTTAGATTACTACACTACACAGGTCAGATTATTACACCACACAGGTCACGTTACTACACCACACGGGTCAGATTACTACACCACACAGGTCAGATTACTACACTACACAGGTCAGATTACTACACCACATGTGTCAGATTACTACACTACACAGGTCAGATTACTACACTACACAGGTCAGGTTACTCCACTACACAGGTCAGGATACTACACTACACAGGTCAGATTACTACACTACACATGTCAGATTACTACACTACACAGGTCAGGTTACTACACTACACAGGTCAGATTACTACACCACACAGGTCAGATTACTACACCACACAGGTCAGATTACTACACCACACGTGTCAGATTACTACACTACACAGGTCAGGTTACTACACCACACATGTCAGATTATTACACTACACAGGTCAGGTTACTATACTACACAGGTCAGGTTACTACAGCACACGGATCAAGTTACTACACTACACAGGTCAGGTTACTACACTACACAGGTCAGGTTACTACACTACACATGTCAGATTATTACACTACACAGGTCAGGTTACTACACTACACAGGTCAATTACTACACCACACATATCTAGTTACTACAATACACATGTCAGATTACTACACTACACAGGTCAGACTACTGCACTAGACAGGTCAGACTACTGCAATACACGTCAGGTTACTAAACTACACAGGATCGGTTACTACACTATACATGTCAGGTTACTACACTACAGATGTTAGGTTACTACACAGGTCAGGCTACTACATTACACATGTCAGGTGACTGCACTATGTAAGAGACCTTCAGCAAGAGACATACCTTTCTGCCTACATAAATATACTCAGCAGCAAAAGAAAGTAGCCACTGAGTTTTGTTTAGATTTAATTGTATAAAGTCTTTTTAGAATTAATTGACAAATTCCAAAATGAATATGCCATGTTTGGTACCAAAGTTTTTATCATCCCATTGCCAATCTCATGTTGTCCTTTGTTTTTCAATAGGTTGAATCATTAAGAGAATGTTGCTTGATAAAGAGCATAGGGTGTATAGTAAAACTTTCAGTAGCTACTTTCTTTTGCAGCTGAGTATATTTGCAGTTCAAGAAGCACCATTCCTTTATTTATTTCTGCCTTTACTGAACCTACACATAAGAATCCATTAACCCTCAATGTCTTACCTGTGCCCTCCACAAAATCCTCATATGTAGATTTTTCAGCAAATGGTCTAGCACCGAGTAACTCTACCATGACTTCTTTGTCAATCTTCTCACTCTCCAACAGTCTTAGTGCAACCTGAATTGAATTGAATTGACATGTAGCCATAGTGCAACCTGAAGGTGGTTTAATTGACATGTAGTCATAGATCAATCTGAAGGTGATTTACTTGACATGTAGTCATAGATCAACCTGAAGGTGATTTAATTGCCTGAAGGTGATTTAATTGACATGTAGTCATAGATCAATCTGAAGGTGATTTACTTGACATGTAGTCATAGATCAACCTGAAGGTGATTTAATTGCCTGAAGGTGATTTAATTGACATGTAGTCATAGATCAATCTGAAGGTGATTTAATTGACATGTAGTCATAGATCAACCTGAAGGTGATTTAATTGCCTGAAGGTGATTTAATTGACATGTAGTCATAGATCAACCTGAAGGTGATTTAACTGACATGTAGTCATAGATCAACCTGAAGGTGATTTAACTGACATGTAGTCATAGATCAACCTGAAGGTGATTTAATTGACAAAGACATTTAGTCATAGATCAACCTGAAGATTATTTGAATATTAGTTAACAGTACATTAATCAGCAGATTGTTGAATTTTAATTGGTAAATCAACCCTAAGATAACTGCATTTTAATCAATTTTAAATTGTTAATCAGCCAGAAGATGATTCAATCTGAATAACGGTAAATCAACCCTATAAACAAATTGTAATTTGTGATAACTGGTTCATCAACCTGAAGGTGACTGCATTTTAACAGGTGTTTGAAAGTCAAACCAAATATAAGAGAATCTTAATTCGTGATAAACAGTACTGATGCATCAATCTGAAGATTGAAATTTAACCCGTAACCCACTAAGCATGACCATAATAGCCTTTGCGTCCATTGTAAACCCAGATCAGCCTGCGAGTAACTCCGGCTGCTGATCAGTCATTTTCCCAAAAACACCCCTTTGTCACATAAATGGAATGGTCTTAATTCAAAGAAAGAAATGTTAATCAACCAAAAGATGATAGAATCTGAACAACACATTATGTGGTCCTGCCTTAATTCCATTAAGCAATGGGAAAGCTTATATTAGTAGGATTTTATAGCAGATATTTCGACAATAAAACATGTTTTAATTTTACACTATATGCAAGCGTAGCCAACCCCCTTTTCGCTTCTTGGAGAAGAGATTGGATGGGGTATGAAAGTTAATACTCAGACCATGAAATGAATAAATCAACCCTAAATAAATGAATTTTAATTTGTGATAAATGGTAAATGGTAAATTACTCTGAAGATGACTATATTATTTGGTGTTTAATTCTATTTAAAAGAATACATATTAATTTAAATGTGAGAAATGACGGTATCTTGTACAACAAATAATAACAAATTGTTACCTTTTCTACGCTTTCCTTGTGTTTGAGAAGTAGTGTTGTGGTTCTTTCGTGAGCCATCTGTACTATCTGCCGCACCTCCTGGTCTATAATCTGTGCTGTTGCCTCACTGTACGGCTTCTCAAAACTCATCTCGCCGGGAGCAGGCATGTCGAAGGACAACTGGCCTACTTTCTCACTCATACCGTAGTGTACAACCTGAAATAGTTACATTCACTTACTACTTTGTGTTGGAAAGAAACCAAAAAAACGTCTATTTTTTAATTAATTTAATTTTTGAATGTGTTTCCAATTTGGCTCAATACAAAATGGCCATTACAACATTTGAATACACCGACCCTTGTTGTTGATGGTTTACACACTCTTGCATGTTTTTCATCATTATCATTTGTACGATAGCGATGGGAAAATAACATAGACGAAAAATAATAGGAATATAAGAAATGAGGCACATTTTTTCTGCATTTATTTAGTGAATGGAAAATGCTCTTCATGAGATTTGCCTGAACATATAAACACAATAATTATTTTGTTTTTATTTAGGTATTATTAAAGTGTAGAAAAACGTCTGGCTTCATAAATATGAAAGAATGGAGATTATTCAAATACAGGATATTTTCCTAATATGGAAGGGGGGAGGATGTTTTTCTCGACCTACCTGAGCATAAGCAATCTGTGTGATCTTTTTCAGATCATCCTGCGCACCTGTTGTTATTTTGTTGAAGAATATTTCTTCTGAGACACGACCACCTAACGTCATGCACATACGATCTAGCAACTGAAAATAATCATTCATAAGCATATGTGAACACTGGCATACAGCATTTTGTGGTGATTAATTTATGGTGGAACATAATGAACTTTTTACTATATTATTTTTTCTCAAAATATTTGTTTCTCGTCATATATTTTATTAATCATAACTTTTAAATACTTAAATATAACTAAAACTGTCACTGAACATTTAAATTCTAAGTTAAATAAAGGGCCATAATTCAGTAATAAATTAGGCAATCAACAATGGGTGATGTAGAGGGACATTAGGTCATCAGTTGTTATGTTTATGTGAAGTTTGAGAACAACTCGTTCAAAAGTGTTTGAGGAATTCAAGTAATGAAAATGTATTACGGGACGCGCCGCGGCAGAAATGTGTTATGTGACGGGACGTTACTGACAACGTGATTCCTAAATAGCCCCCACTTTACTTTGTGAAAGGGGGTGGGGGGTATAATAAATGATATAATTTTGCAAAAAACGAGTATTTGATACCTTCATTTACTTATTCTTTCAACCAAAGCAATACTAAAAAGTTCCTTTAAAATATTATTCATTTTTGTTTTGACTAAAAGTAATTAAAGGGACACATGGCAATCCTGCTGTATGTATCAAGCATTTGCATCAGCAGCTTGAGTTATAAATCCAGCATCATTTTGACTTAAAACCTGCTTTAACATAATGAAGTAAAGGTAAAAGAAAAGGGTGGGACAAAAGAGTTCTGGTAAGCTCAGAGAAAAGGGTGGGGACAAGAGAGTTCTGGTAAGCTCAGAGAAAAGGGTGGGACAAAAGAGTTCTGGTAAGCTCAGAGAAAAGGGTGGGGACAAGAGAGTTCTGGTAAGCTCAGAGAAAAGGGTGGGACAAAAGAGTTCTGGTAAGCTCAGAGAAAAGGGTGGGGACAAGAGAGTTCTGGTAAGCTCAGAGAAAAGGGTGGGGACAAGAGAGTTCTGGTAAGCTCAGAGAAAAGGTTTTAAAGATTTTTCTATAGAACTCTGTAAAATTGTGACCCCTGGGGCAGAGTCAAACATAACCCCAGGGTCAATATTTTAACAAACTTGGCAGAGGCCATAACCTTTTACTCTGTATAATAGCACTATCTTTTGTGGTTTCAGGAAGAAGGTTATTCAAGTTTCTATGTGAATCTATACTGACGGAAAAAAGTTTAGCAAGTTTTTTAGATGAAATAATACTGTATACAAGATATACCGACATTTTGGGACTTTACGGGCTTGACCCCTACGTTCATTTATTCGTTACGTCATTAAGATGTTCGACTGTTATTGATGTTTGTTTAATAAAAGATTGTGTCTATGGCAGAAATTTCTTGATTTTACAACCACAAATGTATTATTTCCAGGGTGCAGCAAAAACTTGCTAAACTTTTTTCCCTCAGTACATGTAAAGCATGTGCCCTGGGGCCTCTAGTTCTCGTTTCAGAGACAAATATTTTTAGACAGTTTCCTGTAAAACAAGTTTGGTTGAGGACCATAAGCTAATGCTACATTCTATAGAAGTCTGTGTGAACGTGAAATCTCTCTATACAAAACAACAGAATGATGATGTTTGTTTGTTTGTTTGTATGGTGTTTTACGTCATTTTCAACACAAGTAAGGTTATATATGACGGTCGATTTTTTGTGGTGGAGGCAGACCACCAACTTTTCCTGGGTAGAACCAGTACTTACACGTCCCACCATCCGTAAGAATCGACACTTCCTCACAAGACGAGCTCCAAGTGACCCAAATAGGTCACCTTTAAGCCTTCTGCGGAGGTGAGCTAAAAAAAACAACAATCAAGATTGCCTTGTGTCCCTTTAAACGGAGTACATCAGACATTTCAAAGGGATCCGACTTAAAATTGACAAATAATGTTATCTTCTATTTTAAAGCGCCTAAACATAATGAATGATCCTTAAAATGACCCCTTAGTTACAAGGAAATTCATTCTGTACAGTAATACGTGCTATCCCAGGTTACGCACCAGGGTTAGTTTTAGCATTGTATGCCCGATTCCGTCCTAGCTATATGGTGTATTCGAGGTTTAAACCTTAACAATATGGTTCCAACATCATATTTTGATGGATATAAGTGTTTAATCATGAATTGGAACATTTTTATAATTAAAGATATTTCTAGAAAAATCCTGATGTACTCCCTTTAAAGTGCCTAACTGATCTTATTTTTACCTGCTCTTTAGTATACAGGAACTGTTCTTTTGGTAAATACATAGCATATCCAAGACCTTTCCCTCGGGGAATAATAGAAACCTGAAAGTAAAGTGTAACATTGAAACATCCTGCTATATATGACATTACAGGGAATAATAGATACTGTAACATATGAAACATCTTTTACAATAACAAACAGATATGAATAGGAACAATGAGGTGGTAAATATAGACCATCAGATGAATAGTTATACCTGATAGCCAAGTGCAGATGTAGGCCCCTAACATACCTTGTAGCCAAGTGCAGATGTAGGCCCCTAACATACCTTGTAGCCAAGTGCAGATGTAGGCCCATAACATGTTTGCACCTGTGTAGCCAAGTGCAAATGTAGGCCCCAGCATGTTTGTAACTTTGTAGCCACGTGTAGATGTAGGCCCCCAACATGAGAGGTACGTTTGTACCTTTGAAGTCAAGGTTAGAAGTAAGCCCCAAAATGTTTGTGCATTTGTTGCCTAGTGTAAATAAGGAGTGGAACATGTGTTGCCTAGTGCAGATGTAGGCCCACCAAGTGTGTACATGTGTTGCCTAGTGTAAATAAGGAGTGGAACATGACATTGTGTGGCCTAGTGCAGATGTAGGCCCACCATATTTGTGCATTTGTTGCCTAGTGTAAATAAGGCATGTGTAGTCTAGCGCAGATGTAGGCCCACCATGGTTGTACATTTGCTGCCTAGTATAAATAAGGCATGTGTAGTCTAGTGCAGAAGTAGGCCCACCATGTTTGTACATGTGTTGCCTAGTATAAATAAGGCATGTGTAGTCTAGTGCAGAAGTAGGCCCACCATGTTTGTACATGTGTTGCCTAGTGTAAATAAGGCATGTGTAGTCTAGTGCAGACGTAGGCCCACCATGTTTGTACATTTGTTGCCTAGTGTAAATAAAGCATGGGTAGTCTAGTGCAGAAGTAGGCCCACCATGTTTGTACATGTGTTGCCTAGCGTAAATGAGGCAGGTGTAGTCTAGTGCAGACATAGGCCCACCATGTGTGTACATGTGTTGCCTAGTGTAAATAAGGCATGTGTAGTCTAGTGCAGACGTAGGCCCGCCATGTTTGTACATTTATTGCCTAGTGTATATAAGGCATGTGTAGCCTAGTGCAGAAGTAGGCCCACCATGTTTGTACATGTGTTGCCTAGTGTAAATAAGGCATGTGTAGTCTAGTGCAGATGTAGGCCCACCATGTTTGTACATTTGTTGCCTAGTGTAAATAAGGCATGTGTAGTCTAGTGCAGACGTAGGCCCACCATGTTTGTACATTTGTTGCCTAGTGTAAATAAGGAGTGGAACATTTGTAGCATAATTCAGTTATAGGCCAACATGCTTCTTCATTTGTTATATAATGCAAATGAGGAGCGGTACATTTGTAGATTATTTCAGATGCAAGTAAAACATGTGTACATGCGTAGCCTAGTGCAAACATAGACTGGTACATCTGTAGCTAAGTACAAATGTAGGTACCAACACACTTGTTATTGTAGTTGTAGGCCGAAAATATCTTTCAGCCATCATATTCCTGTTTGACCAAACAAAATCAAGACAGATGTAACATGACTGGACTGACCTTCAGCAATGGATCAGCATGTTCCAGGAACCAGCCAGCCACCGCGTGGCCAGCCTCGTGGTATGCCACCGTCTTCTTCTCCCCGGGCTGCAATACCTGGGTCTTCTTCTCCAAACCTGAACATGAGACATGATGATGAACGAGATTTGTTCTTTGAACAAAAATATCTGAATTTATGATGAAACGGGAAGTTAAAATTGCAGATAAAAATTAAAATGTGAAAGGATGTTAACAAGAGAGACAAATTACCCTAAATCGCTCAACTGATGATAATGGCAACAAAGATATTTTTTAAGTAACAGTGACCTCGACACCAGTGACCTCAAATGCAATCCCAAGCTTCCCTTTCATATAAACTATCTACATAGCAAATTTTGTTGCAATATCTAAATCCTAACAAAAGTTATTGAGCAGAAACCTTTTTTCCGTTTTTAGTAACAGCGACCTTGACCCCAGTGACCTCAAATTCAATGTTATGCTTCCTTTCCATATAAGCTACCTATATAGCAAGTTTCACCACAATATCTCTCCTAAAAAATGTTACTGAGCAGAAACCATATTTCTCTATTTTTAGAAACAGCGATATCGACCTTGAACCCAGCGATTTTTAAGATTTTGATTAGTTGTTTTTTTCAGTACAGTTTTCTCTGTATTTAAACTATGTAAAACATCGTCTTTTTTGTCTCCAGGGTCAACATTTGAACACACTTGGTGGAGAATTATAAGCCTATGCATAGTGCTAAGTATCAAAGCTTTCGTCTTGTAGTTACAGAGAAGATTTTTTAAACTTTTTCATCAAAATAACCCAAAAACATAAAAAATCGCCAGGCTCATCCTATGAACAAAATTGCTAGATAGCAAAATACTGGATGTTTCGACCTCGTAGTCTGAGAAGAAGATTTTTTACGCAGTTCTCAATCTCGATATGACCTCAACAAGTGCTTAACTCCAATCCAATGAATATGACTAATATGTCCATAAAAGAGATATCAACTTGCCTCCAATGACCCTTTCTGTTGCTCTCTCAAAGTCGATTAATTCAATAGCAGCCTTCAAGTCTCGAGCCGCTATTAATGCCGCCTCATTACAAACATTCATGATATCAGCACCTGTAAACATGTACAAACATTCACAATATAAGCACCTGTAAACATATACAAACATTCATGATATCAGCACCTGTAAACATGTACAAACATTCTTGATATCAGCACCTGTAAACATATACAAACATTCATGATATCAGCACCTGTAAACATGTACAAACATTCATGATATCAGCACCTGTAAACATGTACAAACATTCACAATATAAGCACCTGTAAACATATACAAACATTCATGATATCAGAACCTGTAAACATGTACAAACATTCACAATATAAGCACCTGTAAACATATACAAACATTCATGATATCAGCACCTGTAAACATGTACAAACATTCATGATATCAGCACCTGTAAACATGTACAAACATTCACAATATAAGCACCTGTAAACATATACAAACATTCATGATATCAGAACCTGTAAACATATACAAACATTCATGATATCAGAACCTGTAAACATGTTCAAACATTCATGATATCAGAACCTGCAAACATGTACAAACGTTCACACCATTAGCACCTGTAAACATGTACAAACATTCACGGTATCAGCACCTGTAGACATGTACAAACATTTATGATATCAGCACCTGTAAACATGTACAAACATTTATGATATAAGCACCTGTAAACATGTACAAACATTCATGGGCTGGCGTGGCGCAGTCGGTAGCGCGGCGGATTTGTAACCGGAGGCCCCGGGTTCAATCCTCCGTGGTGCCACTGAGTTCCGTCGGTGTGTTCTTGGGCAAGACACTTTACCTTAGCCTTGTCCGTCGGATAGGGACGTAAACCGGGCGGTCCCGTGTATCGGTCTATCCTCCGAGCACGTTAAAGAACCATAGGAATCTATTCGATAATAAGAGTAGGGCAGGTTCCCGGATTCCTATGTATCCTTCCCCTCTCTCTGGGGCGGCTCTAAATAACCTATACTGTGTTGATGAGCCGTTAAACAACATTCAATTCAATTCAATTCAATTCATGGTATCAGCACCTGTAAACATGTACAAACATTTATGATATCAGCACTTGTAAACATTATAAACATTCATGATATCAACATGTGTAAACATGTACAAACATTTATGATATCAGCACCTGTAAACATTATAAACATTCATGATATCAGCACCTGTAAACATGTACAAACATTTATGATATCAGCACCTGTAAACATTATAAACATTCATGATATCAACATGTGTAAACATGTACAAACATTTATGATATCAGCACCTGTAAACATGTACAAACATTCATGATATCAGCACCTGTAAACATGTACAAACATTTATGATATCAGCACCTGTAAACATTATAAACATTCATGATATCAACATGTGTAAACATGTACAAACATTTATGATATCAGCACCTGTAAACATGTACAAACATTCATGATATCAGCACCTGTAAACATGTACAAACATTCATGATATCAGCACCTGTAAACATGTACAAACATTTATGATATCATCACCTGTAAACATTATAAACATTCATGATATCAACATGTGTAAACATGTACAAACATTTATGATATCAGCACCTGTAAACATTATAAACATTCATGATATCAACATGTGTAAACATGTACAAACATTTATGATATCAGCACCTGTAAACATGTACAAACATTCATGATATCAGCACCTGTAAACATGTACAAACATTTATGATATCAGCACCTGTAAACATTATAAACATTCATGATATCAACATGTGTAAACATGTACAAACATTTATGATATCAGCACCTGTAAACATGTACAAACATTCATGATATCAGCACCTGTAAACATGTACAAACATTTATGATATCATCACCTGTAAACATTATAAACATTCATGATATCAACATGTGTAAACATGTACAAACATTTATGATATCATCACCTGTAAACATTATAAACATTCACGATATCAACATGTGTAAACATGTACAAACATTTATAATATCAGCAATTGTAAATATGTTCAAAAATTCATAAAAATCTACAAACATTTAAAAACAATTGAAGATTTTCATTCATGTCTATTTCCCTGATAGGTTAACAGTTTAAACAAGGTAATCATAGTTTTTTTTTAATAATTTAAGTAATATAATAGAAATATGAAGGGCTCATAAAATTACTTTTGTTAACAATAAAACTCCAGGGTGATAGTATAATTAGTATATCTCTGTAACTATGGTGCATATTTTTTTTATCTAAATAAGTATAATCTTTCTATAAAAGAAATTAATGTAAGCTATAATTTTCAATTTGTTGATACTTTCTGTCAAGAATTAGTGGTGTCTATTAATGATTACTCATACTTTCTGTCAAGAATTAGTGGTGTCTATTAATGATTACTCCATTGCAAGTTATGTGACTATTACGAAAAATGCATGTTGTAAGAGAAGAGCACCCAAACATAGATGGGAAGTTCATTTGATTATATTACATCACATTATTAACATTTCAGAAAAAGCTACCCAATCAAACGTTTACTGTCGTCCTGTGTACCAGATATGTTTTACTGGAATAGCCAGTACAGCTAGATAGTTTGCCAGGTTAAAATGTATACACAGTTTCAAATCTGGAAACAAGGGAGCGACAGACCCAGTTTCACTTCTGGTAATAAGGACTATTGTTGGGTACACATATTAAGAACAAGATGAAATACTGCCAGGAATGGAACAATTTGCATAATTCTGGATGCATTTTCATTTTGGGCTATTCCATTGAAACATACTGATCCCAGGAATACAATTTAATAAACGTCTATGGGTGAACCCTACTTTCTAGAATTTGCTTCTTTAAACTCCATTTTGCATCTGTGGGTGGGTGTTCAATTTTAAAAGTGCCTTCCTGGGGTCCCATGTTTATTTTAATGGAATAGCCCTTATGTATAGACCATTTCCCAGTTACCTGAAAATCCGGGTGTCAGGGAGGCCATTTTCCTTGCTAAATCATTCTTGTCAAGATTTGTTTTCAAATTATTTAAGTGCACTTTAAATATAGATGCCCTGAAAGTAGAATTAAAATACTATGTAAAAGAAACTTATTTTACTATTAATTAAAATAAATTGTAGTGTGTTACGGGGTATAGAATCAAAACATCTAAATTTAAAAACATGAAAGGAAAAGGTCTATGATTTAGATTTACTATTTTAGTTGTATGATAGAATTTTTTTAGAAATTATTGTGCAATAACTGTGAATTTTGCACCAATATTTACATGATTTCAATATATCCCTAGAAGTGCCTAACTTTCCCAAGTTAATTTACATGTATTTGATGATAACATTTTGGTTTTTATCTCTAAAATTTGTTGTAAAAGCACATATTCCTTTCTCAGTTTATTGTAACAGTATGAATTTTACGATAAACACACTTCATTCAGTCAGTAAAGTATCTTTTTTTTTTTTTTAGGTGTTACACTTAGCGATACATTTTCTAGGGAAAAATGCACCTCAATGCTGCGTAAATGTATAAATGATGTATCTCAAGCCTGGACATTTTTTAAAATAATCTAAAATACATGAGCTGAAAAAACTGAATTTAAATAAAAATGATTCTTTATTACTGTTGATTCTATACACCCTAATGCACTGTATATAAAATGCATCATATAACCACACAAAGTCAATCAGAACTTGGGACTTACTCGTCTTCGAGTATGTTAAAATGTCTACATCGTCTCTCATCTATATGAACTCTATTTCTGGAAATGGGCAGATGGACCAGAAATAGAGTTCATATAGATGAGAGACGATGTAGACATTGTAACATACTCGAAGACGAGTACCATTTTGTTTTATGTTGTCCATTGTATAATGATTTATGTAAGAAATATGTGTCAAGCTTTTATATCCAATGTCCAAGTATGTTCAAATTTATAATGATGTTAAAAAGTGTACACAAAAGGGAAGTCTTTAATTTTGGATTTTTTATACTCAAAGCATTTAAATAACATAATGCATTATTATATAATAATTAAATTAGATTTTCCTTCTCCCAAGTAAATCTATTTTTTTTTCTTAATTATGGATATGCAGAAACACTCAAGCAGTCTCTTTGTACAGTTGTGTTTGCTAAGATAAACTAATTTACTTTATGTATATTCTCCCAGGAATATTATTTATTAGTGTTCCAAATAATATGTTTTAAAAGGCACAAATCCCTGTGGGATTTCATTATTTGTATTTTGATGAATGTATGTATTGATCATCAGTCATTTGACTCTATATTTGAATAGTAAATATGTTGCCTCAAGGACCAATCTGGCCTAATGGCATTTTGAAAATAAAAACTTCCAAACTTAAAACTGAACTGTGTGGGGTTTAAACAAGAGGTCAATGACCCTGAAGCACTCTCCTAACAAGAAAATGGAAGTGTCTGAGAGCCAGCTCGGCCATGGGGAAAAGTACTACAATAATTGATTCAATTCAAGGAAAAAAAAATTATATTTATCAAAATGAAACTAGAACTATCACTGAAGGCGATGAATTACCCGTGCTTTGCAAACTTTTGAAGTGAAAGCCACATGAAGTTCATTATACAATTTTAGATATAGCACCCCCAACACTTCACATTGTGAAAGCGGGGGTATAAAAATACTGAAAACAATGTGGCTTAAACACTGACAGTTGAATTATCTTTACTTGCTTACCTCCCCTTAATATCTGGATTAGGGACTTCAATCTGTCTGTCAAACCTTCCGGGTCTCATTAATGCAGGATCTAATATATCTACACGATTAGTAGCCGCTAAAACTACAACGCCACCCTGCGTCTGGAAACCTGTAAGAAGATTTTTGATATTGTATAAAATAATTTAACAAGAGGACCTCAAACGGTACATAATATCAGTACCTGTGACCTAACACCCGTCGGAACCTCCAGTCAATATAATATGCACATCTACATCTTACAACGATACATTCTACCAAGTTTCACCTTGATTGCATGAAATTTGTAAGAGAAGTTATCCTGAAAAAAACTTTATGGACGGACAATACCATACCATACCATAATACGTCCCATCAGAAGATAGGCGTATCAAAATTCTAGTGTTGAAAAAGTTTTTTTCCAAATGTTTTTATCTGTTTTCCATGCTACTTAAGTAAAGACAACATTCTATAGAAGTTAATACATCAGCATAATTTTTTTAGATTTTAGAAAGAGAAATAACTACCGAATTTGTTTGATATGAACATCACAAACTGACCTAATCCACCAAATATTATTGGTCCGTGAATTTCACACCAAAAATGGATTATATTACGAGATTTTCGAAGAGAACATGGATGGAAAGGTTTCTTATTTTCACAAATCCTTTATACTAATTGTTCATTAGTCTTGATCATCCAGACCTCGAGCGAGACTTCTCTCAAAGAAGTCCATACCATGGTCTGGAGTAAAGCTTCTTTAAAATTTGTGACATCAAAACGAGGTCTGGACAAAAAACATTATTTTTAGCCGTGGCGGCCATCTTGAATTTCCGGCCGACCTGAAATTTTGCTAGCATCAATTAGACATCAAGAGCAACATTCCTGTGAAGTTTCATGAAAATCAGTCAAGTAGTTTCAGAGGAATAGTCGCTACAAGTTTTCATTATATAACTCTATGTAAACAAAGATGGCCGCTGACAGCCATGTTTAACATCGAATCAAAACGATTTTTGACAAGGACCAACATCATGTCATGCTGATCATTTTAGAAAAAGTCCCATATCAATATCACTTATAGTTTTCTAGAAGTAGTCGCTACAAACATGTATTTTGAAAATCTATTTTAGCCATGGCGGCCATCTTGAATTTCCGGCCGACCTAAAATTTTGCTAGGATCAATTAGACATCAAGAGCAACATTCCTGTGAAGTTTCATGAAAATCCGTCAAGTAGTTTCAGAGGAGTAGTCGCTACAAGTTTTCATTATATAACTCTATGTAAACAAAGATGGCCACTGGCAGCCATATTTAACGTCGAATCAAAATAATGTTCCACTCGGATAACCATCATGTCATGCTGATCATTTTAAAAAAAATCCCATATCAATATCACTTATAGTTTTCACGAAGTAGTCGCTACAAACTTATTTTTTTTAAATCTATTTTTAGCTGTGGCGGCCATCTTGAATTTCTGGCTGATGTGAAATTTTGCTAGGATCAATTAGACATTAAGAGCAACATTCCTGTAAAGTTTCATGAAAATCCGCCAAGTAGTTTCAGAGGAGTAGTCGCTACAAGTATTTACTATATAACTCTATGTAAACAAAGATGGCCGCTGGCAGCCATGTTTAACGTTGAATCAAAACGATTTTTGACAAGATCCAACATCATGTCATGCTGATCATTTTAGAAAAAGTCCCATATCAATATCACTTATAGTTTTCAAGAAGTAGTCGCTACAAACTTGTATTTTAAAAATCTATTTTTAGCCGTGGCGGCCATCTTGAATTACCGGCCAACCTGAAATTTTGCTAGGATCAATGACATCAAGAGCAACATTACTGTGAAGTTTCAGGAAAATCCGTCAAGTAGTTTCAGAGGAGTAGTCGCTACAAGTTTTCATTATATAACTCTGTAAACAAAGATGGCCACTGGCAGCCATGTTTAACGTCGAATCAAAACGATTTTCGACAAGGACCAACATCATGTCATGCTGATCATTATAGAAAAAGTCCCATATCAGTATCACTTAGAGTTTTCAAGAAGTAGTTGCTACAAACTTGTTTTTTAAAAACCTATTTTTAGATTTGGCGGCCATCTTGGATTTCACATCAACATGAATTTTTGCTAGGATCAACTAGACTACATGGGCAACATTTCTGTAAAGTTTCATGAAAATCCATTCAGTAGTTTCAGAGGTATAGTCGCTACAAAAAAAAGTTTACGGACAGACAGACGGACGGACAGACGGACGACGCACCACAGCATAAGCTCTGCTGATCTCTGATCAGTCGAGCTAAAAATCACTATCCGCTGATTGGTCAACAGTTTGTTATGGGAATGCCCCCCATGTCCGACGGTGTCAAAAATTGTGACGTTACGCGCAATGTTGTGCAATAACAAAACAAAGTCAGCGGATCACGATTAATGCTAAAAATTAAATTTAAACATCATTTTGTAATACAGATTATATTATGTTTTTAGAGAAACTACAAACATGAAGTTTATTGTATTTAATAAGGACGTACACACATTCCGCTGGAACTAATGCTACGCGTAATACAATGTGCACTTTGATGTTGTGGTCAAAATGACGGCACATCGCAGTCAGTTTTGACATTTGGCGCTGTCTATCGGTCAAACATGTTAATGAACCACGAGTCCAGACGCTCGCTACCGCTCGCAGTCAGCTTGAGTGTGTATGTATGATAGAGACTAATTGTTCATTACAAGATTCTGGTGATGGTCATGGTAATATACTGCAAGATTTCTGTGAAGGAGAGTGGTGGAGGGAAGAGGTAACTCCTGACCATGTAACAGTATGTACGGGGTTTAATGTTGTTTTTAACAATCTTCAAGTCATCACAGCAGTGTCTACTTGCAGCAGTGAGCTCAATGATAGTGGTGCCACACTGAAATACCCCGATACAGACACAATATAATATACCGCCTAGTCACATTATACTAACACCAGTCTGACGTCCTAGCTGCTAGTATCATTTTTATGAAGTCTTTGGTATGATCTCCCACATTTGAGGTGAATGCCCTACCACTAGGCCACGCCGTGGTTTGCCCATGTAACAGACTAGATTAAAAAGACACAAAACTGAATCCATTGTTGTTTACCTATTTGAGTTATTTTTACTACAATGAGAGCCTCACATTTTAGTTTACAAAACTTACCATCCATTTCTACAAGCAGCTGATTTAATGTGTTTTCTTGTTCACTGTGGCCCCCAATGTTTGTTTTACTTCTTTTTCTACCTACAGCATCTATTTCATCAATAAATAATATACAGGGTGCATTCTCTCTAGCCTGGGAAAACATGTCGCGTACCTGAAATTAAATAACAGTTTTAGACAGTGTGTGTTCTCTCTGGCCTGGTAAACATGTTGCGTACCTGAAAACAAATAACAGTTATATACAGGGTATGTTTTGAACCAACCAAGAACCAACTTATAGTTGCTATCCGTCAAAAATTAAAAATTGTACAAACAGCTCTAGAATACAATGGATGACATGGCTAAAGTTTGTTGGAACTTGACCTAAGGACAATAGAGGGTTGAGCTAGAATGTGAATGTTGAAACCACCAGTTACATTTAACATTTAAATATGTTAATATTTTATAAATGTGTATGTATTCAGGACATTTTCTTTATTTTTTTATGCACGTAAGAATGTATAAAATCAAAATTCAATGTATTTTCCACTACTTTTTTTCATATGGACCCAATTAACTGTTTAGATGGTGAAGACATTTGTTGATACAATGATATCCGATATAGTTCAGTGTATGTAAAGATATGAAGTGATCTATTGTGATAAGCTGCTATAGCCCTATTAGGTAACCTAATTTGCGTCCCTTTAACGGTAAATGCAGACTTTTCATTTCCAACTTATGGGAAGCAAATTACGCTTTTCTTATCTCAAAAGCTGAAGAGTTTTCTACACAATTTCAGTAAGAATTTTTTTATTCTGACGAAGACGGAGTTATTTCAGACTTCTAGAGAGCAATTAAGCTTCTTTTTATTTCATCTCAAAGGCTGAGGAGCTTATAAGAGGACTTGATTATTTGAATGTACATATCAAACTGGGCTATAGCTTTGCACAAAAACAACTGAAGAACATGTCCATAAACTCTTAGACAGGTATTACAATGGTATATGAATCAATAAATAAATCATACCCTTGATGGACCAACTCCAACAAACATTTCTTGAAATTCAGATCCAGATACTGTGATAAATGGCACCCCTGCCTCTCCTGCTGTAGCTTTGGCCAGTAGAGTTTTACCGGTTCCAGGAGGACCCGTTAAAATGGCCCCTTTGGGGATCTTGGCACCAAGCTCGATATACTGTTGTGGGTTTTTAAGGAAGTTTACAAATTCCATAATTTCTATTTTGGCCTCCTCGCACCCAGCAACATCCCTAAATATAAACGACAAGTTTGAGGTGACTGTACAAAAACATGGCTGGTCATCATTGGAACAAGCTCCAAACGGAGCTAAATGCGAAAGTGTCCCAGCGGAACTTCCTAGCTGGTGACAACTTGTAAAGAAAGGCGAGTGTGTCTGGCACAGATACTTCGATCTGGTTCATCTTCTCATTTTTCGTTTATTCTAAAAAACAACATTCGAAAAACCGGGGAATGCTAATCCACATCAGGCTCTCCTCTGGGCATCGCCAATGGCGAAAGAAAAAAGAAAATGGCTCTAAATTTCAAACTTTGGCGAAAGTGTTTGGCGACATCAAAATTGCCAAAAAGATAAACTTGTTTAATTTCTCTGCTGTAATCGGCCTGTTACAAATAGACCTCAACACTAATCACCGTGACGAGTGTACATTGAATGTAGTCTAAAACAACATAACTAACCAATTGACACCTACCACGCACGAACATTTAACATTAAATAAACAAACAAAGCTGATAACCTTTAGTGTTCCGGTAATTAACTTAATCCCTAAATAACAACTGATGACTGTCGTTTTCGCACGAGGGGTAATCAAGTCTCTCATGCAACACCTTGCAACCATAAAATATTACACTACTGAATAATATCTAGCAAATCAGGTTCTAACCAATCAAACACAAATCAACACCTCATTAATTTAAATATTTTACATGAATGATTGACTAGATCCAAGTGACATTTGTTTCATAATTTCGAGGTGTCTGAAACTGGATTTCACAAAAAAAATGCAAACATTTTACACAAAACACTTGTTTATTAATCAGTTTCCAGGAGGTTTTATGTGTATTTCATTGCCAAAATATATTTTTAATGTATATGGACGTTCATCTTTTCAAAATAAATTTAAAAAGACGTAAAGATAAGCGAATGTCATGGGTTTTCGCGGTTCCGGAAATACGAAAAAAATGGCAGGTTCTGAACTTGTTACTGATATAAAGGCCTACCTATACATCTTAAACAATCAAATGAAAGCATCTATGTATGATTCTACTGATTCCTGCTGTCATTTAAGGTTCAGCTAGTTGATTTAAGCAAAATGCGATGTGAAACTTTCCACATATTGGGGGTTTGAAAACATATATATAAATATTTTTTATTAATATTGTTTGGTTTCATTCATTTCATTCCTTAGTGTACCAAATATTAACCAACCCTGTTATTTTCACATTTAAAATACATTTTTACATAAAACTCTAGAAAAAATATGGGTTGGGCCATTAGAGCCAAATGGCTCCAATTTCTCCAATTTGGCTCCAACTTTTTTCATTTGGCGCAAGTGGTGGCGCAAGAAAAAATTGGCCAGAGGAGGCCCTGCACATAGTAATGTTAATACTTTGCTCACAAACCTGAGTTATTCCAGATTGATGCTTTATTTGAAGCCAGTGACTTTTCTCCTGTACGATGGATGAGTAAACACATGCATTCTCTCACGGGAGAAAACCACAGATATACTTACTTGAATTTAACTCCAATATCTTCTTTGACTATTTTAGCTGTACTTCTACCAAAGCCGAACATTGATGCTGGCCCACCCTTTCTGCCAGCAGCTCCACTACCCATCCCTCCCTGAAATAAAAACATGAGAAATAAGCATGACTCAAATTTAAGCTGTTTTACTGGCATTTTACCAGTCATTTTTTCAAAAGGCCAGTAAACTTTTGAAGCACTGGCAATAGTATGCAAGTGCTTAACAGCTTTCTAATTTAGATATTGCTAGAAAGTAAAACTATTTAGGCATAATATAGTTTATAGGCATAAATGACCAGTCAAAATGGTAAGTAAAAAGCTATTGTTTATTGTTTGCTAGAGTGAGCTATAATTTGCCAGTTCATTTTTTATCAACTGGCAGAAAAACGCCACTTGGAAAAAATGCTAAATTTGAGCTCTGAGTAAGTACACATTCATTAATCAATCACTCCTGGCACAGATACTTAGATCTGGTTCATCTATCCAGCTCACAGATTCACACTAGCGTTTGTTTAGTGCTTACACGCTCATTAATCAATCACTCCTGGCACAGATACTTAGATCTGGTTCATCTATCCAGCTCACACATTCACACTAGCGTTTGTTTAGTGCTTACACGCTCATTAATCAATCACTCCTGGCATAGATACTTAGATCTGGCTCATCTATCCAGCTCACACATTCACACTAGCATTTGTTTAGTGCTTACACGTTCATTAATCAACCACTCCTGGCATAGATCAGGTTCATCTATCCAGCTCACACATTCACACTAGCGTTTGTTTAGTGCTTACACGCTCATTAATCAACCACTCCTGGCATAGATACTTAGATCTGGTTCATCTATCCAGCTCACACATTCACACTAGCTTTTGTTTAGTGCTTACACGTTCATTAATAAACCACTCCTGGCATAGATACTTAGATCAGGTTCATCTTTCCAGCTCACACATTCACACTAGCTTTTGTTTAGTGCTTAAACGTTCATTAATAAACCACTCCTGGCATAGATACTTAGATCAGGTTCATCTATCCAGCTCACACATTCACATTAACGTCTGTTTATTGCTGTGTGACTGCTTAAATAGTCGCCCAGACTGCAAATCGGTAGTGTTATTATTTACTGGTCCTTTTGGATCATCAAGCCCATCTCTGTGGCTTTAAAGCAGAATTCCCTATTAAGCCAGCACTAGGGAGCGTGAGGTGTTGCACCTTGTATTATATTTCATGAACAATAAAACTGAGTCAGCTACTTATGTCTCTGGTTTGTGTTTGTTACTTTGAAGAGATCCACTTTTCAGTATTTATTGTTTAACCCTTCACAAGTGTCAGTAGTAAGACAATAACTAACAAACTGAAATTGTTTCACTTACCGGAAAACCCTTTATGATGAAATACAAGAAAAGTAGAGGGGCGAGAAAACTAACAAAACTGCCGACGGCCGCTAGTCTGAAATAAACAAGTAAAACAGCTACATAGGCCTACTTTCACACATTTCACTATCCCTCAGAAAAACAAATTCTATTCGAAAGCAATGCAAGTACCATAATTCTGATTACATTAAACAGGGAGTTCTGCCGACATTGGTGTAAAAAGTTGTGTTACATGTATACGGAGAATTATTCTTTTTGTAGGTGTACTTTCTTCCTGATCTCCATCTCATTTTGTCTTAGAAGCTCTTTCTCTTAATTCAATGATCACAAGATACTCTTGCAATACATGTCCCCTACCGGTTCCCCTTATTTATTGTCATTAACCTAAGTTATATTACACTAACGATATCCTCAATGCATCACCACAGCAACCAATTTTTGATAGATATAGGGGGAAAAAATGTGCATTATTTCCTTATTGCCCACTCACACACCATATAGAGTAAGACAGGCAGAAAGGAAGACAAGAAGACAGGCAGAGACATACAGATTGGGTGACACACATAGACGAACAGGTACAGACAAACAGACAGACAGACGAACAGGCAGACAGACAGACACACACACACACACTCATCCAAGAAGACATGCAGATAGGATGACATACATAGATAGGTAGACAGACAGATGGACACCAATCAGATGACGCAACATTACACAAGCTCGGGGTTATTCCATTTAAACATACCGCTACCCCGCAGATGGCAAAAAAGAAAAAGCATAACAATAACAATTCAGTGTTAAGATCCATCATAAACAATTATAATAATGGACAGTAACATTCAAAAGATACCATGTCCTGTGGTATGTAACTATTGCTATTTACAGGTGCGCATAGTAACATGATTTACGGCACACCGTAACCAGATTTACGGCCTGTAGACCCGCATTACCGGTTGTAGACCCGCATTTTAGATGACACCCCACTGATTATTTTGACCTTGACATTCAAATTAACTTACTGGATGATCAATTTGGAGAAAGTAGGATCTTTTAAAATGCAAAATAACCCCTCTTGATTCATTTAGAAATTGCCCTAATAACAATTTACTTCTTTCCAAATAACTATTCACTTCCATACATGGGCAAGGGTATCCAAAATACGCTTCTACGACTGGTGGTGGTTTGGGAAAAAACACTTCTATGGGTGGTCACCCGTTTTTGGAAGTGTTGTCCACCCCCCTAGTGGTATGTTTAAATGGAATAGCCTTCAGCAGTAGAGCTAGAAACAAATATTAATTCTGTTAAAAGCATATGAGTTTAAAAAGCTACTAAGGGTTAACACGTACCCTTCCACCTCTGATTTATAAATGACAGGCACGTGGCTGGACACATGATGTTCCTGTTGAGCATGTTCCATGTTCCTCTCGAACACCTCCACACTACCTATGCTGAACCAGATCTTTTTATCTAGCATTCCCTGTATAAATAGAAAAAAAGAAATTTATACATACATGCAGAAGAGCAAAGCATTATTAAAACAGACATACTGCAATCTCCTGGTTCAGTTCTAACAGTTTGTTGCATAAAAACAAACCAAAAACAGATAATATTCACGATTTTTTAAGTGTTATGTAGAGCCCTATTCTCAACTTTTGCTTTTTGGAATAATTTTTAAGTTTTAAGATAATCTAAAGTTAAAACAAATCCTTAAATCGCAAAATTTGTTTTCTTTTAAAATAAACATTTATCAGTCATGATTATTGACTCTTTGCTAAAAAAGTTCCGAGTATATTCAAGTTCTTGCTGTGAGTTATGTCCCCTTAAGGAAATGTGTAAATTTGACTAAAGACAAACTGATTTCAGACCGTCCGTTAGACTTTACTCAGGTGGGATGATTACTTCCACCCCTGATGTGGTCAATAAGGTGTGCATTTTACCGTACAACAACACAGTGGACTGTCTAAATACTCTTTTAGGGTACCTTTTTGGCCAATTGAGTGAGTGATTGAACATATTTGTGGCATCACAATGTCAAAACATTTATGGTGTCACAAGGTAAAATACCCAAAAGATGTAAGATTCAAATCCTGCACTTCTGTTATCATGTAACAATACTATTGTCGGATATGATTCATATAGAAAATAATAATTTGTTCTATACTTACACCAGAGTTCCCCATTGAACTTGGCATTAGGACAATACGCACCCACTGTTTGTTTACTACCTCCAGTCGTTGCACCTGTGTGAAAGATGGAATAAAAACATATTGCCAGTTAGGAATATAATTATGCATTTATGTTTATGGCTGGTTGTTTATCATATATGTTTATGGTTGGTTGTTTATGGTATGTTATTTGTTTGTTCTTACCTTTCATTTAAATGAATAATTATCTCCAGAACTGACTCATTCATGTCCGAGGGAAAATTCATTTGAAAACCAGGGAGAGGGAGTAGTTGGCTAAAACAAAAGAATGAAAAGAATATAAAAAAAAGAAGCAAGAAGAACCTTGTTCTCCGAGTTAAGTGAAATTCTTAAAAATAACATTCTGCAATGATCTAAGATAGGGTAAAGATTTTTGAAGGTTTTATAGATGAGAAACACTGATTGATTGTTTAGTGTTTAACATAATGTTTCAGCATATTTTAGGCTATTTATGACGGTCGATTTATAGTGGTGGAGACAGACCACCAATTCATTCCTGGGTTGAACCAGTACTGTATACCTCCCGTCATCCCTAAGAAGTGACACCTTCTCACTTACAAGTCGGGCTCCCAGTGGGTTTCGAACCCCCAGCAGTGAGAGGCGAGGAAGTTCCAAACGCAGTGTCTTTATCTTCTTGACCAAGGATGTCACTGAATACGCTCTTGTTAACATCCTATTTGTTATCTATGCATTGGTAGGAGGGGTAACATATGTAATTATACTGTATTTAAAATATTCGTGGATCAAGCGCCAGTGAATAAAGGCCAGTAGAGCTAAAAACAATTCCCAATTTACTCGCCAATATACTTACAAGACCCTTCTCAAGATAATTGTTGACAAATTCTTTCCATGAGATCTCATGGTAGCTCTGACTGTACGTGAGATACAGGGCTGTACCTAGGGCCAGACATGCTGCAGCTATTCTTGCGTAATCTGGGCCTTTACTGAAACCAAATAACAACATCCTGAATGTGAGTATGGCTGTATTAATAAGAGTGTTTTTAAATCATCATTATGAAAATGTTGAGGGTACAATGAAATGTCCTCATATTTCTAAAGAATATTTTAGTGTTATAACACACATTTTCTGGGATTGTCAATAAAATTATTCATTACACATATTCTGAAAAACTTGGAAAAGGGTTAATGAATTATCAAAATAGAAGGATAAACAAAGTCTGACCAACTGAAGTTTGTTTTAAAATGGATATGGGAGCCGCCATTTTGAGAACTATGATGCTACCTTATAAGAAATATTGATGAATATCATTTAAAGCGAAGAAAATCCTTGCAAACGAATGCAAATCATTAACTGATTGTAAAATGCATTATTTTAAATACAGTTGTGATTTTCCTTCCTATAAATCAACAAAGTATCATATAAGTATACATACAGGGGCATCTTCATGATAGACCTTGACATACAGAAAAATATTTTTGATTAGAGGAATAAAGAAATGGTATAAATGCCAGCCTACAACATGAGTTACGTACTTGTTGGCACCAAACTTGCTGAAGTCAATATCTATTTTAAAGGCTTTCTGTCCAGACCCTGACCCAGTTTTCTGGGAGCTGGTATCCTTCAGCTTTTGACGAGCACCACCTGCAGATGAACAAGATATATTTTGATAACTGTAAAAAAATAATATCATGTGTTCAACAACCACTAGAAGGCCTGCATCTCGAGCCCTATGGTGAAGTAGTCCAGATTGGACTATATTTTGATTTGACCAACACCAGCAACCCACATTTTTGCACATGGTTTCAGATGCATATAAGGAACATTGGGGTGAATTTGGTGAAAAGCATGCAAGTAATGAAGAAGATATAAATAAATGAAAGTCAGTGAGAGAGGAAGGATACATAGAAATCCAGGATCACTGCCCTACTCTATCAAATAGATTCCTAGAGAGTTCTTTAACATGCTCAGAGGACAGACTCCAAGCCATGAGGACACCCGTTTAACATTCCTATCCAATAGAAAGTAAAGGAAGTAGATCTGGCCTCAGGACACACTGAAGAAAACCAGTGCTTCCGGTGAGACTCAAACCCATGATCTCTGAATTCAGAGATAAGCATTCAATCAACTGGGCCATCATGACCCCATTTTAAAGTTATAAAAAACATATTTATAAAAGTGATGAAATCACACTGTTATATTAATTTCAACAGAATTATAGTATGATTTGTTTGTTTGTATGTGTTTTACATCATTTTCAACACATGCAAGGTTATAATATATGACGGTCGATTTTTTGTGGTGGAGGCAAACCACCCAATTTTCCTGGAAGGAACCAGTGCTGTACACCTAATGCCATCCGTAAGAATGGACACTTCCTCATTTACAAGTGAGCTCCCAGTGGAATTGGAACCCCCAGCGGTGAGAGGCGAAGGTTTACAATGCAACGTCGTTAACCATTCGGCCACGGAGACGCCCAATTATGGCAAGAGGTGAAACAAATATTTGTGTAATGTTGGAACAAACTGTTCTGTTTGTTTCAGTTATTTATTTCAATTAACTTATCAATCAATAATCAATCAGTTTTCTCACTTGGTTCTGGTTTTGGTGCTTCCTTGGATGGATCTGACTTTGGCACTTCTTTTTTGGCAGAACTGTCAGACTTTGGTTTTTTTCCACCAGGAAAAAACTTCTCAAAACCTTCTGGGACATCCTGACTTAGAATACGCCATTCCTGTAGCAATGCCCGAAAGTCTTTCTTGGTTATTTTGGAGAAAATATGCATTTGTCTTCTCACCTGATAAAGAAAGGCATGATTACTTAAAAAGACACACAGACACCATGATGAACCTTAAACTTTCACAAAGTGATATATATACATATATATATATACACCCCGCAATACCGTTGTTCTGCAGAATATACATTGATTGAAATTCATCTGAGCACATGTATGAAGCTGAACACATTTTAACACAATCTGAATATTATTTATTATTAAAAATTTACCTTTCAAAATATCTTGCGCTCTGTCCGTTCCGTATTTGTAAACTTAATGCCACACATAAATGACACATCTGACAATTACCAGGATAATCTGGGTTTTATATTCAGGCCTGGCTTTGTTATTCAACTGTGTGCATGATAAATGTTCTATAGTATCCTCCAGTAACCTGATTCCGATAGACACATGATTCCGATAGGTTTTGTTATATCGCGAGCGTAACGTCATAATGTGACGTCAAAAATAAACACGGATGTAAACAGATCGTAAAACTTTCGGTCGCTTTGTTTCTATAACAATTTCAAGAAAATGCTTCGAATAAAGGTAAGAAAACGTCACTTACATTGTTGATGAATAATTAGAAAGTATTCATCGACGAAGTCATTTTTATTATAGCACTTAAAAACGATAAAATAACGCATTTAACATTTGTGTATCCACAGACGCTATTTCTGTCTGCAAAAGCTATGTCAAGTCTAAAAATAGTAATGGTGTACGATGGAAAAAATGTCAACCAATTATTTTTCTACGGAAACCAATTATGCCATTATGTTATTTTGTAGTCACTAATTGAAATTGTGTTTTTTCTAGGCTGAATGGTATTTCTTATATTTACAGCTTATAGGTCCTACTTCATATAGTAAAAGAAGAGCTTATTCACCATCTGCACTCACTAGAGCATACCAAGCTGTAAAGGAGGACCATCTATCTGTATATGGTGCATCCAAGCAGTACGGTTTGCCACTGACAACACTGCGTGTTAGAGTTGACAATCGTGTATCGGTTGATTGTACGAAGAATGGACCAGAGCCCATCTTATCCCAGTATGAAAAAGCCCAGCTAGTGACTCATATTAAAGGACTAGCAGATGTCAAATATGGCTATATCAGAGCAGAGGTGTGTGTCATGGCAACAGACTATTCTGTACACCTTGGGAAACGACTAAAAGAAGAAAAAATATTCAGTCTGCGATGGTTTTACTCTTTTCTTGGAAGATGGCCAGAACTTAAAGTTGTCAAACCATCAAGTCTGACGGAGAAGTATGCGAGATGTGCCTTTGTGTACTGACCTCCGGCTCTTCTTCGTAACCTTCTTGCTAACCTCACCACTTTTGGCATCAAAAAATTATGTAGTTTCATGTGCAGGAAGCTCTTGTTGCTGAGTGTTGTCTATGTCTACATTATCAAGAGGCCCAAGAGGCACTGTGGACGCTCTACTGGCTAACGATAAAGTTTATGCACAAGGGGTCATAACTCTTTCAAATATCGTTCAATGGTGATGATATACGCAACTAGGCTTGGTACCGATTGTCCCTGACAAGTTTCGTTGAAATCCAGCCAGAGGTTCAGGAGAACTAGTCTGTACAAAGTTAGTGTATTAAAACCTTTAAGGGTCATAACTCTGCCAAAATTCATTCAACCAGAACACGGCAATGATAGGTGCAACTAGGCTTGGTACTGATCATCCCCATCAAGATTCGTTGAAATCCAGCAAGGAGTTCAGAACAGACTAATCTGGACAACGTTTCTCTATTAAAACCTTTAAAGGGCCAAAACTCTGCCAAAAATCATTCAACCCGAATATGGCGATGTGCACAACTAGGCTTGATACTGATCATCCTTATCAAGTTTCATTAAAATCCAGCCATGGGTTCAGGAGAACAAGCCCGGAAAATGTTTGTGTATTAAAAACCTTTAAAGGGCCTTAACTCCACCAAAAATCTGTTAACCGGAATGCGACGATGATATGCACAACTAAGCTTGGTGCTGATCATCCCTGTAAAGTTTCCTTGAAATGTGGGGAGATGTTCAGGAGAATAGTCCAGACAAAGTTTGTGTATTAAAACCTTTAAAGGACCATAACTCTGCCAAAAATCATTCAACCGGAACACGGCAAAGATTTGCACAACTAGACCTGGAACTGATCATCACTAAAAAGTTTTGTTAAAATCCGGCCAGGGTTCAGGAGAACTAGTCAGGACAAAGTTTGTGTATTAAAACCGCCAAAATCATTCAACCGGAACACGGTGATGATATGTACAACTAGGCTTGGTACTGATCATCCCTGAATTACCCCACCCAAGGGTATGGGTCGAAGTCCCCCAAATCAGATTGACGGCCCTGTCATATTAACGAGGCAAAATATAGCATTTTTAACTAAATCAGTGGCCATAACTCCGCTGTTACCGGCCCTAACTGGCTGGTTTTCAAACTTGTCTGAGCTTTCATTTATATTTACAATCTGGTATGGTTTGGTAAAGATCGGATGAAAAATGAAGGCCCTATCGTCTTAACGAGGCAAAATATAGAATTTTTTATTAAATCAAGGGCCATAACTCCGCTGTTAAGAGTCGGATGTGGCTGGTTTTCGAACTTGTCCGAGCTTTCATTGGTATTAACAATGTGGTAAAGTTTGGTAAAGATAGGATGAAAAATGAAGGCCCTATCATCTTAACGAGGCAAAATATAGCATTTTGAACTAAATCAAGGGCCATAACTCCGTTGTTACTGGTCCGATATGGCTGGTTTTCGAACTTGTCCGAGCTTTTATTGATATTAACAATGTGGTAAAATTTGGTAAAGATAGGATGAAAAATGAAGGCCCTATCGTCTTAACGACGCAAAATATAGCATTTTTAACTAAATCAAGGGCCATAACTCCACTTTTACTGGTCCGATATGGCTGTTTTTCGAACTTATTCGAGCTTTCAAGGACATTAGCAATCTGATAAAGTTTGGTGAAGATCGGATGAACAATGAAGCCCCTATCGTCTTAACGAGGCAAAATATAGCAATTTTAACTAAATCAAGGGCCCTAACTCCGCTCTTACTGGTCCGCCTGGCTGGTTTTCGAACTTGTCCGAGCTTTCATTGATATTAACAACCTGTTAAAGTTTGGTAAAGGAGGCAAAATATAGCATTTTGAACTAAATCAAGGGTCATAACTTCACTGTTACTAGTTCGATACGGCTGGTTTTCGAACTTGTCCGAGCTTTCATTTATATTAACAATGTGGTAAAGTTTGGTAAAGATCGGATGAAAAATGAAGGCCCTATCGTCTTAACGAAGCAAAATATAGCAATTTTAACTAAATCAAGGGCCATAACTCCGCTCTTACTGGTTTTCGAACTTGTCCGAGCTTTCATTGATATTAACAACCTGTTAAAGTTTGGTAAAGATAGGATGAAAAATGAAGGCCCTATCGTCTTAACGAGACAAAAGTTGACAATGGACGGATGACGGACAACTCGCCATCCCATAAATTCTGTAGAGCTAAAAATACTAAAAAAGAAACAAACATTAACAAAATCTTGCCTACCTCCGAAAAGTCCACAGCCTGGGCCCTCCCATATAAATCTTTTACAGTTTGAGGATACTGAATATGACGAGGAAACTCCGGAGAATGACATACCATTACATGAGAAGTGCTGTGTTTGCAAACTGTACTACTGCCAAGCAAAAGATGGCCAGCAACTATGTATTTATACATGAGCCCAGTGTAAAATATGTGATCATTGGACTCATCTCAAATATTGTGTCAGTGTCAGGGTTGTACAGAAGGACACCTCTTTAGATGTCCATGCTGTGAGCAGCATTAAATGATTTAAGGGTCTAGCGTCTTTTTTTATGAACTGTTAGTTGTCGAAGCACATAGCTGTGTTTAACATTCTTCAGTGTGCGTAATCAGGGTTCTCCACAGGATTATTTTCAAGCATAGTGGCATTTAGCGTGTGCTGGGGGAGGGTACGGGAGGGGGAAACTTTCGATTTTTTTGGCTTTTAGTAACTGCCTGTATTGACGGTGAGGCACTCTTTTGTGTGATATAAGTGATGGTAGGAAGCCATATATAATTATATATTTATGATAATAAACAATATAATAAATAATCCATGTTTTAAGACTTTTATTTAAAAAAAACAACTCATAAAAATATTAACTAAAATAAGTTCATACACAATAATACAACACACATCAACACAACATGCAGCATCTGAAATACATACAATAAACAATAATAAATAATCCATGTTTTAATACACGATGAAGAAGAAAACATACAAAGATTTATTATAAGTTTATACACAATAATACAACATATACATCAACACATCATGCACACATATAATACCATCAACTACACAATATTCATCCTTGGAAATAAAACAGCACATTTGACTTTTAGCATTTTTAACTAAATCAAGGGCCATAACTCCACTTTTACTGGTCCGATATGGCTGTTTTTCGAACTTATTCGAGCTTTCAAGGACATTAGCAATCTGATAAAGTTTGGTGAAGATCGGATGAACAATGAAGCCCCTATCGTCTTAACGAGGCAAAATATAGCAATTTTAACTAAATCAAGGGCCCTAACTCCGCTCTTACTGGTCCGCCTGGCTGGTTTTCGAACTTGTCCGAGCTTTCATTGATATTAACAACCTGTTAAAGTTTGGTAAAGGAGGCAAAATATAGCATTTTGAACTAAATCAAGGGTCATAACTTCACTGTTACTAGTTCGATACGGCTGGTTTTCGAACTTGTCCGAGCTTTCATTTATATTAACAATGTGGTAAAGTTTGGTAAAGATCGGATGAAAAATGAAGGCCCTATCGTCTTAACGAAGCAAAATATAGCAATTTTAACTAAATCAAGGGCCATAACTCCGCTCTTACTGGTTTTCGAACTTGTCCGAGCTTTCATTGATATTAACAACCTGTTAAAGTTTGGTAAAGATAGGATGAAAAATGAAGGCCCTATCGTCTTAACGAGACAAAAGTTGACAATGGACGGATGACGGACAACTCGCCATCCCATAAATTCTGTAGAGCTAAAAATACTAAAAAAGAAACAAACATTAACAAAATCTTGCCTACCTCCGAAAAGTCCACAGCCTGGGCCCTCCCATATAAATCTTTTACAGTTTGAGGATACTGAATATGACGAGGAAACTCCGGAGAATGACATACCATTACATGAGAAGTGCTGTGTTTGCAAACTGTACTACTGCCAAGCAAAAGATGGCCAGCAACTATGTATTTATACATGAGCCCAGTGTAAAATATGTGATCATTGGACTCATCTCAAATATTGTGTCAGTGTCAGGGTTGTACAGAAGGACACCTCTTTAGATGTCCATGCTGTGAGCAGCATTAAATGATTTAAGGGTCTAGCGTCTTTTTTTATGAACTGTTAGTTGTCGAAGCACATAGCTGTGTTTAACATTCTTCAGTGTGCGTAATCAGGGTTCTCCACAGGATTATTTTCAAGCATAGTGGCATTTAGCGTGTGCTGGGGGAGGGTACGGGAGGGGGAAACTTTCGATTTTTTTGGCTTTTAGTAACTGCCTGTATTGACGGTGAGGCACTCTTTTGTGTGATATAAGTGATGGTAGGAAGCCATATATAATTATATATTTATGATAATAAACAATATAATAAATAATCCATGTTTTAAGACTTTTATTTAAAAAAAACAACTCATAAAAATATTAACTAAAATAAGTTCATACACAATAATACAACACACATCAACACAACATGCAGCATCTGAAATACATACAATAAACAATAATAAATAATCCATGTTTTAATACACGATGAAGAAGAAAACATACAAAGATTTATTATAAGTTTATACACAATAATACAACATATACATCAACACATCATGCACACATATAATACCATCAACTACACAATATTCATCCTTGGAAATAAAACAGCACATTTGATAATACTTAAAAAATATAACCTTAGCACTCAAATAAATCCAACACAAGTTAGCCCATTCAATGTCTTGACTCGTACATATTAGCTAACAGTTCCTTTTCAGATGCTTGACCTTCTTGGTCTGGCCATGTGCCATTCTTCCACTGCCCTGTCATATTCAAACTGATGGAGGTGGGCCCTGCATTGTTACTGCCAGCAGTGCATTGAGAACTCTGTTACACAGAGTTGACCTGTGCTGTCTTAATTCAATCTGCTGTTGATGTTGGAAGAAGCAGACCAACAGCTGCAATATTGTACAAGTTGGGGTGAGACTCCTGTAGCTCTCTGTCATTCTTTGTAACCTCCCTCACTTGTCTCCACTCGATCATCATTTAATCTTCATCCTGGTTAAAGTGGCGGGCCAAGGTCTGAAGAAATATATATAAATAATTTAATATATTATAAATATATAATAGACCAACACGCTTAATAATAGTAATAACTGAATTATTTTTGTTTTATTTTGTAAGTAATTTCTAGTATTTTTGTTTTAAAAATATTGACAAGCTTTGAAGTAAACAGATAAATAAACTACCTTCATTTCTTCTTTTCTTTTTTCAAATGACCAGATATTATCCCAAAATTGCTATTTATTTTATTTATTAACGCACAAACTTTAATCAAATGACAATCAAAACAATTATACTTACTTGCGCAAAACAAACAAACTCTTGCACATCACATCTTTCATTTCCGTCTTGAACAATACACGTGAGCCGATACACAAACTGCCAATATTAACAAACTTTCCAGTTCAACTGCTTTAAGTTACATTCTCCCATCCCAATTATCTCCCAATTACTGATTAATCCACAACAACCCGACATAATCCAATCAACTCGTGATAATTGCAATTTGTTGTCAACAATCCACTAATCACACAGCGTGTTATCGCACGTTCTGCATACTGCATAGATCAGTCACGTGTTACTTGTGTGTATTGTTTGACGCGAGTTTATGAATTTGTGTACGGTGCGCATAAGGATTTTTAAAGGCGGTGTTTGCCTTCAGATCAAAGCACCGCGCTCTGGTTTTTAAGCATAGCGGCGCAGTTTAGGCACCGCGGGATGTAAGATTTTGGAAGTCAAGCGCAGCGGCTCCGCTATGCTTAAATGGCCTGTGGAGAACCCTGGTAATGACTGAAATTGGCCACCGTAACTTATTTTATGATTTTAGCGAGCGTGTGATGAAGCAATAGTGTGATGACGTTACCTATCGGATTATGTGACACGCTTGCTATTGGATAGGATTTCACCGCCATATTTGTTTTGATTGTTGGTGAATATTCGACAGTTAAATGAAACTTTTTCTATGCTGACTTTAAAGGGACACACGGCAATCTTGATTTTTTAAAAACTCACGGCGTCCCGTTAGTTTTTCCCTTCACTTGCATTTGTTCCATCATTAATAGTATTTGTTAGAATAGTTCAAAGCAAATTATTTTTTACATATTACTAACATTTTATAATAGTGCATCAATAATACATTTAAAAAATTGGTGAAATAATAAAGATAATTGAAATTTCAAGTTTTTATTTAATCATATGCAAGCAGTTTTAAAGCCAAAATGACGCAGGATAAGTAAATTGAGGAGTAAATTTTAATGTTTGAATAAACTCAAGATTGCCATGTGTCCCTTTAAATGTATTAAAAGTTTGAAATTTGTATTTGTTTCGAAATTTATTCATTGTATTTATCAGTCGTGCACATAAAAGATGCACTCGGCGTCTCATTGTTTGTACTTTTTATGGCGACTGATTGCTTTTTCAAGCGCGATATCAGACAAGTTGAACAGTTGTCGGAAAATTCAAGATTTTTTCCCAATTCATAACTTTCACATCTGGTGAACTTCCGGTAGGTTGAGATACATGTATTCAGTAGGTGAAAATAAAGGGGTTTACTCGGACTTTACCCTCAATCTATATATGAAAAATGAAAATATTAGACCATGATTTAAATTAAATGTATTCATATTGGAGTTTTAAAATCAGACAACACCAAAAAAGGATACATAGATGTACACAAACAAATAAAGCTTTTAATATTATTATTACTACAAACTAGTTTTATAAAGGGCTAAAGTCAGTTGAGTACCAACGATGAACACCGAGTTTACCCCCTACCAGAATGTGGAGGTCTTTTATTTTATTGATCACTAATTGGTCAATTTATTTTGATAATGTCATGTGGAAGTTATGAATAATAAATCACCACAAGTGTGCACTCATGGTGAATTGGATTCTACGAGGAGTAACTCGGAATGTGAGTGACTCGACAATGCAGGGGTGTCATTAAGAGGCGGGAGGCGGGGATTTCCCCCTGCTACTTTGACTGGTGTACCCAGCTACTATGAATACTTTTATTAGTATTTTATAGACTGGTGTGCCCAGCTACTATAAATACTTTTATTAGTATTTTATACAAGTATCAATAAAAGTACCCGGCTATTCTGCTGTGTGCCGCTTTAATACTTATAAAGTTAATGACACCCCTGCAATGAATGATGGAGCAAGCATACCATTGCACAAGCGTACCGGGAGCAAGCGTACCACTTTCCGAGAGCAAGCGTACCACATATATAGATATATAGTGATTCATTGGTATATCAATTATCTAGTATATCGAACATAAAACATAATGGATCATTGATAATAAGCAGTGAAATTATTAATTTATTGATAATATATTGATATTTAAGTGAATGCCGAGGTAAATGATGAAAAAAAAAGTAATATTGTATGTGTATGCATGACTATATTCTCATTATTTATGGTACATTTAAGCATCCACTTCACTCGGTTAATGATCTTTAAAATAATTTATTTGAATTATGTAACAATGTTTATTTACCTTTATAGTATACGGATTCATTTAGAGTAATGTATAGTTTCCGAGCACACTAATTTATCCCATTAAAGTATAAAATACCATGATATCAACTTATTATTATCTCTCTCTGTAATACTATGTCTATGAAAATATAATAAAATAACAGTTCTTAATACTAGTATTCCTCATTTGCAGAATTTAATTTAACTCAATTTTGGCATTTTGATTTCGGTCGGCTGATACAAGCGCAGTACGCTTTCAGAAAGAAAAGACTTAACAATTACACACGCTCATACGGACGCGCAAACGCATGTTTCATTTTGATACACGCGCAATGAAACACAACACGGACAAACATTTCAATGAGTGAATTAACAACTAATTAAATTGCGCACGCTCAGACGGATGCGCAAACGCATGTTTCATTTTGATACACGCGCAATGAATAAAATATAAGATCGCTGTATCGACATACACTCCAGACTCATGTGTCTGGGTCTGAGCACGAGTTATAACGAAAAGGCGGACAAGTATTGATTTATCCGAAAACTTCTTGCTCTGCCATTCATCCCAGCAGAACACACCAGAGAGGTGGTTAACTACGTCTGCACTTATTGGATAGACGGCTCTGTAGGGAAACCAGAACACTGGTCGGTTTTCAGACTGTTAGGCCCAACAATGACATGGAAGGTAAATATATTTATACATATATATCATCACAATAAGTGTCAACATTGCATAAAAAGAAAATGATAACATTAAATGAAATACCTTAATTAAACTAATAATGAATAACGAACAATAAATATATATATAATAATAATATCATCATTAAATCAGACATGTATAACTAATTACCCTATTATTTATTTTACAGGGTGGCACAAACGACTTAACGCACGAGCCAACGGGAGCACCCTTCCATTCTACGTGCTCGTCCCCCTTTTACGGGCAGAACATGACGTCAACTATATTGGTTTCTCCTGTTTGTGTCATTGTAAATGTGTATCACGGCTATCTGTTGCTTTAGTATTTGTAACTTATCTTGTTAATGATGAAATAAAATAAATTATATCTTCAAATGTTCTAGCTGTTTAACAATGTAAATATCTTTCACATTCCTGTCTTGAATGTAAAGCGTCTTGTATGTAAAACGTTATGTTTGTCTTCTATATCTTTATTTGTTGTGTATATATTAATAAAATAAAACTACTAAAAATTGAAACAAGCGTGTGCAAAATTATTCATATTCCCTTATAAAAAATGATCTCACCATGCAATTATCACCCTTATAATCATCAAGTCGCACACTGCAAACCACAAACAAATTAGCACCTTTGTTACCGCTATATATTTTATACATGGGACGCTTGCTCCTAAAATGGTACGCTTATGTAATGGTACGCTTGCTCCTGCATCGCCTGCAATGGCCTACTTTCGCCCCGTGAATTCGCCGAGTACAAACATTGAATCCGCGTAGATACGCGCGGAACTTGACCAAACTCGGCGAATCGAGTAAAGTGTGTGTTTCGCGTGAGCTGTACTGAATAATGTGTAGAGTACCTCACCCACCTACATGTACATCAAATATTTTGATGAAAATAAAGGTCAAACCTCGCGCGTCGTCAATCCATTTGTCACTGATCGTTGAAGAAGTTGCTCAGCTGTTCGAGCAAGACGCATATATTGATGTGCCATTTTCAGTGTGGTGTTAGTCTGTCCGTTGATTTAGATCAGAAGTTTCATCATGCTAAATGTCGAAACTCACGATTACAAAACAAATGTCTAGCTTTAAAGCAATATGTTCGTATTATTAAATTACGCAGTGATTATGAAGGAAACCCATAGTTTATCTTCATATATGGTTATTTTTTTGCATACTGTTTTTGGACAACATTTATTTAATACATCGGATAACATCGTTAAAAAAAAAAGGCCTACCAAGTAATACGAAACTTACATTTAAATAAATCCACATGTTCTGGTTCCCTGAATATAATGCCCAGGTTATGAAGCCTAGAACGCCGGAGAACCAGACTACCACATGTTTAGAGGACCATGTTTTGATAGTTGATTTGTTGTCCAAAAAATAAAAATGAGTGCTTTTAGAACAAACGGCAGATCTAAGGAGAAGAATTTTTTAAAAGAAGATACAGTTAATTACTATAAAAGAGTGGCAGACACTGTCATTGAAGGATTTCCGTCACTGGATGAAAAAGGTGATTGACTTAAGAAATGTTGTTTGCAAATGCAATGGATATTTCTAATTAGTTTTATCAACTAAAACTTTTTGCCTGTACTACACCCATACTGGTTAGGGGACAGTTTCCGTCCAAGCACAGTTTCCATCATTCTCATTTAAAAAACTATTTTTACACTGCAAATTACTTGCGTGTCAAATAGGTATCTGACATATGGGTGCGTCTATCTGACATAGGCGTGTTAATAGAATAAAAGTAAGATTATATAAATATAAAGATTAAAAATAAAAAAACTCTGGGGCTACTTATGGCGAGTCATGTTCCACTATGCTAACTGCAGAGTTGAACAGCTCTATATTGGGTAGGGTGGGGAGGTAACAGGTCAACTCGTACTTAAGTCAACTCGTACTCATTTTGGTCAACTCGTACTCATTTCTGTTTTTCAATAGGTCAACTCGTACTCATCTCGTACTCACTATTTATTTCTTATGTTTAGGTAATTAAATTTGTATTATTTATGTATTATATACATAAAACATAAAATAATACATATTTTTAAGTATAGAATGACAAAATAAATGAGTACGAGTTGAGCAAAATGATGTTTACATTCATTTGTAAATGGGAGTAATTCATGGATTTCATGATTTAATTTGTGGTGATTATAAAGAAAACAACAACAAGATGTGTTACATATTAATATTGAAAACTAAACTTAATAAACATATTTACAAAATGTACAATATATACACTGTTTCCTTTCTAACACATAGGAAGACATTATCCGTGAACAGATTTTATCACCGTATATAAAGAAAACAACAACAAGATGTGTTACAAATTAATATTGAAAACTAAACTTAATAAAACATATTTACAAAAAAATGTACAATATATACAATATATACACTGTTTCCTTTCTAACACATAGAAAGACATTATCGGCCATGGGTTGGTACATTGTTCGTATGTTGACTATGTTGACTATTGTATATAAAGAAAACAACAACAAGATGTGTTACATATTAATATTGAAAACTAAACTAATAAAACATATGGGCACAGGACTGACAAATGAATGTCAGCTCACTTCGTTGTTTCTGCGCCTCTTTGTACTGTGCCAGTGCAATTCCTGAAATAACGTACCAATGTTTGTTCTTGGGGATATACATGTTTACAACACATATGACTGACAGTCAAAATATCAATGTAAATTTGATGATATCCATTTATTTATTTTTTTAATTTCAATCACTAAATTAATTCATTTTTCAATGGAAATATATTTACAAGTAAGTACAATTTTTAGTGTTTTTGTCAGTGCTACTTAAAAGCACAGAGAAACGTTTACTATCCAAATAATTTAATTATCAAAATATACAATTTATCATTTCAACATACCTGTACCGCAGTTGCGAGGCGTCCACATATGACACGAGTCACACTCGATGGCATGTTGTCTCTGACGAACCTCTAGTCCACAAGAAACACACAACGCGGACATAACAAATACACACAAATCTGTTTATAAATAAGAACAAAATAACACTCAAACTTAAATTCATACAATTACAGGATCTGAGTAACCAACTGTATGCAATGCAAAAGAGATATGATGAACGTTATTTTTGACTGTCTATTTTATACAATTAATGTGTGACAGAAGCGTTATAATTAACAATGCAAATATATTATTAGTTAACAGTTTTATGTTTGTAACGAAAGGGAATTACCTTTAACTAATTAAGACAATATAAAACTAATTCAGAGACATTACAAACACATTATAACAGCATTATATTTTGACAGTTTTATCTTTTGCCCAAACTCCTTTATTTTTAAACAATTAGTTATGTTTCAAGATGGTAGTTATTATCTTCGGAATAATGTCTATGATGCTTGATCTAAATTGATGAAAGAAACACCGCTGCTGTAATTAAATGTATGGTGTGATATGTGCATATCGATCAAAAGCACGTGTTAACTAATCACACTTAATTAAAGAAGTGTCGCCGCTCACACTTACTGTGAAAACATGTAAAGATTGTTAATCATTAGTTGATTGAATTAGCAAATGTGCAAAATTAGCAAACGTGCAAATACGGGATTAGCATGTTTGCTAATTCAATCAACTAATGATTAGAACATCATTTAATGATTGGTTTATACAGGGAGTACGTTATAGGGAGGAGAAACGGGCTCGTTTTGCCGATTTATGTTGTCGCGCATGTGTTTCACTACTCCGTGAAAATGACTACTTCCGGTTGTTTCGCGAGTGTGTGAAAAACAGCAAATTCTTATAAATTATTACACTTACAAACTCAATAAAGGTGCTAAATGTAAACATAAGTATTATTTATTCACATTGTGTCCTCTGATACAGAGCGTGTATTTGTTTGCATGTTTAAAAGCACATTTTACCAGACGGTTCCGTGTAACAAAGATGGCGCCACTCTGTGCCAAATAAAAAATGGTGACAGTGTATAGCTATTGTAAACGTGATACGAGACTACGGGTTATTTAGGCATTAATAATAACAAAAAGTGAATATTAAACATATTTATCTTTGTCAAGAAGGTAATTTCATGGTGGTGATTATAAGACAAAGCCTAAAAAGAGGTGATGAAAATGTGCCTTTTGAGATATCAGCTAAATTTTTAATTTTATAGAATTAAAAATGGTGTGGAGCTATTGCAAACGAGATACGAAGTATAGGTTATATTAGGCATTAATAATAACAAAAAGTGAATAGTAGACATATTTATCTTTGTCAAGAATGTAATTTCGTGATGTTGATTATAACAGAAAGCCGTAAAAAGGGGCTGTAAAAACTGCCTAATTTGAGATGTTGGCTGAAATTTTAACTTTTCAAATGTAACGCGCTTACGATCGATTTACCTGTATCGATAAAATAGTAAATGGCGGCGTTCTAGCGCGACAACATAAATCGATAAACTAGAGCGTTTATGAACCCGTTTCTCCTCCCTATAACGTACTCCCTGGTTTATACAAATACATATTAAAAACACATTAAAAACATTAAATGTCAAAATATGGAATTGAACATAAAACAAAAACATCTAATTTCTCTTCAAATTTATTAAAATATATTTAAAAACAATATATAAAATGTCAGCATATAACATACAATAGTGTTTAGATACAATTACAATTTCCAATTCATACTCTTTTAATTTTATACATCCCAGCATATCAAAATAATTTACAACTAGGTAGATGCGTTGAACATAGTATTTATCAGACACATGAAAACTAGAATAAATAAAGGGATCGTAATCAAAATCATGAACAAATAGTACAACTAAATATAACAACATCATTCATTATAATAAATTATAATTTAATTATAAAAGACTATAAACAAACAACTAAAAAATAAATGAGTACGATTTTTTTCAAAATGAGTACGAGTTGACCAATACATGAGTACGAGTTGACCAAAATGAGTACGAGTTGACCTAAGTACGAGTTGACCCGGAAGCGGTGGGGATATCTGAGGGAAGGGCATTCCAGTGAACTATTGTGCTGGGGAAGTACGAATACTTATAATAGTCGGATGTCTGCATATTACTCTAAATTGAAGTAGGTGTCTAGATAGTCTGCAGGGTTCTCAATAGACGCGTTTTGATGCATGGATATTCACTTTGACCCAATTCTGCTAATTTACCACCTGTGCGTTTTTATGACGCGCAGCAATCCAATACACATGTACCTATTTTCGACAGTCCAAACATCAAAACAATGAGCATGCGCTGCATAACAGTGATTGACACCTTGCCTGACGAACTTGATCGCCTCTCGACCAATCAAATTCGCAGCTTGTGGCACACCACTAGGATTTGTTTTATCTCAGTTCGGTCTAATTAACCGGTAATCAATCAGAAGCCGGTAGCAATCAATTAAACAGTTGATTCAAAATCATAATAGTCTCCACCTGCAAAACGCATCATAACCTTCAAATTATTAACACAATAGCAGCGATTAGATACACAGTGACACCATTTACAGACACATTTATACTCCAATGTGACTCCAAGGTAACTCCAATTATTCACTCCACTCCAAGACTCCACACCAAGACTCCACTCTATATAACATACTATGCCAGCATTGGTGATGACCTCGTTATGACATAAGTTCAAAATGGTGATGAACATCATCACCAAAAAGAATTTAATCCCAGTAAAAATATCAGTGAATAATAAGACGATGTCTGCGAACTCAAATGTTTGGTTATGTAGTGTAAAAACGGCAGCCTCAAGTATCCTTTGCTTTTTGCCATTTTGCTAATATATCAGTAGCCAATGGTTACCTTATCATGCTCATTCAAGATCTTCATCATGACACTGCATATGGAAACGTGGCTCTACCATAAATGGAGTGCCTACCATAAAATGTGCAACAAACATTAAAAGGTTCTAGGCCTAAATGGAGGATGAGCCTGGCATGTTCATTCCTGTTAGGCGCCATACAACATTTCATGTGTTGGTGTGCCGTAAAACCCCAATTCAGTGTGAGAGGTGAGAAAGTTTAGATGCAGCGTCTTTATCCCGGCTATAGAGGCTAGACATTCAGACAATATATATATTCTTTCAGGAGTATGATGTTTTAACTTTTTGTTTTCAGAACTGTTCCTAAACAATGTATTCACCCAGCTTGCAGAAGAAGCCCTGCCAGTATGTCAGTGTCCCCTTACCAGTCATATCGTTGAAGATCTTGTTTCCATAGCAACTGTTTCAAACCTAAAAACTATATTGACCGAGTTTTCTAAAGACTGGCAAAGCGTGGTAGAAGACAAATGTGCCAGCCACGTTCTTCAGAAGAGTTTGTTAGTGATACCAAAGTTTGTCCGAGAAAAAGTTTTGACATTTGACGTTGAGGCAGTTGAGGCCGAAAATGAAGATGACAGGACAGCGGAGGATTACCTGGTACAGGTGGTTCTAGACCTCAGTGCTTATATGGTGGAGAATCTGGAAGACAGTCTAACACACGTGTATACATCGCATATACTGAGGGCATTACTGCAAGTTCTCGGGGGAACGTGTGTGGGTGAGAAGGTCATGAAGAGCCGCACATCTAGAGAAGGCAACAGGAATTTAAAAGGTTTCATGAATTCTCATTTTTCTTTTCTTCTTTTTTTCGTTTTCTAAAACCATTTCATTTTGTTGTTTTAATATTAGAACCTTTAATTCAATGTGTTGTTTAATTTTTAAAAATAATTTGATGTATAGGCAAGTTAAGAATGTATACACTAGTATATAACTTGTACCTTGCACTTTGCTGCACATGATGTCTCAGGCTCATGTCTATAAATCATGATGAAACGCACAACTGTAAAGCATAATATGAAATGTTTTGAGAATAGGTAGAAATACATGAGAAGTATTAGAAATTAAAGGGATTAGAAATTAAAGGGACACTGTCTGTAAGTAAGCATATTGAGTATAACCAAATAACTGTCTGACTTTTATTCAGTGAAATGTATACATGAAAACATGAGGATAGACCCTAAGAAATATGTAGGAATACATTCGTGTCTTTGAAAAAGAAGAAGTTTTAATTATTATATGTAAATAAAGTGGGACCCACAATATTTACCTTTTCTGCGATCACGTGACTGCCATTAGCGCATTAGGTTTTCACCATAGTATGTATTGTGTAATATGTATAGCCCGCTTAGCTCAGTCGGGAGCGTTGTGGACCACTTTGTCCTCACGCACACTATTATTACTGCGAGTGTAATTTTAGTTTGGGCTGCGAGTTCAAACGCACGAAGCGGATTTACTTTTTTTTTGTACCGCGATTGAATTCCGTCAAACAATCTTGCTTTTAATTAGTAAATATTCAATAATGTTTAGTGTGTAATGTTTGCGAACATAATTATTGTGTGTTTTATAAGCTAAAAGTTACGGACAGTGTCCCTTTAAGCGATGATTTAAAACATTTGGTCTTTATGTTACATATTGTAGGTTTAAAAGGTCAACAGATCTCATTTACGAATTTTGAAGTACCTGCCTTATTCAAGAAGAAAATCAAGAAAATTTGCACTGGCATATTCAGGAGTGAGAATATCAATGGTAAGTGGCTTGTCTTCAAACACAATAGTACAGTTCTTGTCGTAGGTTGTCTGGTGAAAGTTGCCGGTTTATCATTATTTCCTTGGTAGTTTTGGTCAGTAAAATACATACCTTGGAACAGGAAGTTGTCCAAAAGGGTTAACATTTAGGAGATCTTGAAATAAAAACTAATTATTTCCTAAATCATATCTTATACTATAGTAACTTGTTCTGGGAGTTGGTATCAGTATTGACTGGATTGATTGGATAAGTGCCTGATCCAGATCAGACAAGTTACAAGTATACACCTCAAGCATAGCTGTCAAGGCCCACTAGAAGTCGAGAGTGAGATGGGGCCCAAGGGGTGATTGCCCCTTGGTTAAGGGTCAGTGGTGTATAGTCCACTGAACTGAAGTCCAACAGTCTGCAGTTGAATTTCTTGAATTTTAGTTTAAAGTTGCATTCATAATACTGCTTATGTGATCTGCAAGACTGCATCATACGTTTTATTTAAATACTGAAATCCTGGTTAAACTATACTAACATTTAACGATTTTTGGTATAAAATATACGAACTTTTATTACAAAAATCACAGACAAAAAAAGGTTGGTCAAATTTTCAGAATGCGTGGGAACATAAAATGTATGCGTGTGAACGTGATTTGACACAAAAATGCATGTGTCTCATGCCCAATGTGTGAGACTTGACAAGTAAGCTCCATGTGATCCAAGAGCAGATAAAGCTTCTAGAACAAGTTATTCTAGTGTCAGATGGTCCCTTACTGATATATCTCTTTTACATATCATTCAAATAGAACACTAAAAACAAACTAAAACAGCATTTATTTAACTTCAATTCATTGATAACTACTGCCTCCAAGAAATAACGTGTTTAAATCTGTCATGCGTATGAATATGCGTCCATTGAAATGGATTACTAGCTGGGGAATCCCCAACATTACAATATGACATTACACATACTGGTTGTGTACCAGTTATCGTCATTCACCAGATTTCGTCATTATCAATAAATAGCTCTTTACAAATCACTACACACTATCATCAGACGATTGGAGATATTTTAGAAATGTTAACATACACTCTCAAACCAACCGGTTTACCTATATAAAAACCGTTATAAACAAAACACAATCGGGGGAATCACACGCTAGTGCGCATGTGCAGGAAAATTTCCTTTTAAAATATCTGACCCTTTACGTTGAACCTTTGAATCAATTTTACATGTCCAAAAATCAAAGCAAGTGTTAAACATTTTCAGCCAAGGGAGACGATGAGTGCGCGTAAATTTAAATATGCGAACAGTATTTCCCTTTAAAGTATGAACGTCGAAGTGAAGTACATTACACCCGATGGTACAGCTGCAAAATTATTTTAAATTGTAGATATAATTTAAATATTTTGATAATTTCTTTCTAAATATTTTGTTTTGTGTATTCAAATGCAATGGTATATTTATGTTTCAATTAATAACTACACAAATTTTTACTGAATTAAACTGAAGAGGACGATAACTACTACATTCAGCTCAGACGACTGGCCCAATTCAGGCTATATTTAGTAACGGTCATGTGTCACTTGTTACCGAGAATAGAAACAATGTAAACACAGAATATTTACGGCAAAGAGGTAAGCTTCTCTACCAGCAAAACTATATATGAGATGACTAGTTTTGATTTAGATATATTTAAGAACCAACATAAAAACGACCATATCTGGTATACAGCCAGTAGTGATGTTGTACAGTTGTTCCAAAAATCTATGTTTAGTAGGATAGTGGAATGGAATCAGAAAACACTAGTAGCAATATAGGTGTTTGTATTCCAAAGGTGCACGGTACATATTATTGAAAGGTATATAATAAATCTGTTTATTGTAGTTCATCTGACAGACATCAATGCCAATCCAGTGATACAGATACTACTACTGGTTCTAAATAAGGTTGACGTTGACCTTTGTCAAAAATATCTCCACAGGGTCATCAAAAGGTCAAGGATAAAGGAGGGGAATACCCCTGGTGAACAGGAACACACAGAATCGGTGAAGTAAGTTGATATAGTATTATATTTCACCGAGATGTGTTGTTAACCACAGTTTAACTTCTCCATTACAAATGCGTGATTAACATATTAAGACCTAAAAATCTGTTAACTTCTTGTTGTCTTGCAAGTTTTCAGGAAATGTACATACTGGTAAGGCAAATTGATCGTCATCGTAAGAAAGCAATAGTCCACTCATGATTGAATGCAAGGACTCGCAAGCAAATTCCTGCCGATTTATTGAAAAATATAAAAAAATCTTAACTTCCTGTTGTCTTGCAATATTTCAGGAAATGTACTTACTCGTAAGGCAAATTGATTTGTCATCGCGAGAAAGCGATAGTCCACCCATGATTGAACGCAAGGACTCGCCAGCAAATGCTTATATCTCACTATAGGCATTGAAGTCCTAAGAAAATGAGTTTGAACATTATCATCATGTGTCTAGCAACAAGAAAAAAAGCAGCAACTTAGTAATGCTCAACACATTTTGGTGGCTTTACTCAAGCAGGAGTCCTAACAATTGAAAATTGACACATTGACAGTGTGTAGCCTTACACAAGCTATTCCTAATTGTTGATGACAATATATACACATCTCTTCTCAGTGTTCCAAAAGTGTTTTTGATGCACATGCTTCTAGTGGAGTGAACATTTCATAATTTAAAATGCATCAACAGGGGATCGCGATAGCAGTGCATCGAAGGGGCTCATGTGCAATTCCATACAAGGGCTTTAGACGTATTCTTCAGAATAAGATTGCAAGAAAACTGATATGAACATGGCCATTTCCTTCTCTGCCTCCATTTTCAGAGGAAAAATCAGTAAGAGAAAGACGCTAATGGTCATATTTATAGTCACACTGTCAGCTGGAAATAGTCTACTGTAGAGTGTAGCCTACCCTCTCATATTGCACACATTATCATGTTGGATAGTTTCCATGGTTTCCAATTGAATCTTTGTTAACTGTCTATGTGATTTTAATATGTACATTGTAGGAAAAAAAACACCATGCAGTTCTGATTATTTCAGTCAAATATTATATACTATTATTAATTGCTGTAGTTGGAGACTTTTTGTATCCCCTGATTAGCTTGGAAGACACTTAAGGATCACTTCGTCGTCGGTGACCTTGGCCATAACTTGGAAAAATATTTGACCTACAGTTGGTGCCACGCGGATTACGACTAATAACACTCAACGCGGGGATTTTATCTCACCGCGGACACATTGATTTTGTCGCGATCGGCGGACAGTCCACTCAACGCGGGGACAATAACTTTTGACCACCGCGACACAATCACCGCGATTCGTTTTGATTCGCACACCGCTTTACCCGGTGTGAAATCGCAGGCCATCGTCGCGATTTACCTTCAGTATCAATTTGCAATTTTGCAGTCAATTTAATGCATTATTATTCAATAACTATTAAAAAATCGAAACAAAAGACAATTTTATTTTTGTTTTCGGAAAATTCAAATGTCCGGATAATGTTTTCTCAATAGTTATATGGCGGTTCCTATTAGCGACTTCGCGATGACTGAACATAAAATTCAATTAGTAATTCTTATACTGGAAATTAGAATTATATTTTTAATTAATCGTTATTTGTAACACATTTTACTATTCTGCTGTTGATTATAAATACATCGATGGGTTCTTTAGTCAGAAATAATTGTAAAAAATTCCGGGTCATAAACCCGTTATTAGTGTCGCCTTGTTAATAGGTACACACATTGCAAAGGATTGTGGGTAGCCAATTTATGTCCGGTGAAGAGAAATGCGACTTTTGGACAACAAAAACGAAAAACGTGTTACTAAATGCATTAAAAGTTCGAAATAAGTATTGCTTTCGAAATTAAATAAGTATTGCTTTCGAAATTTATTCATCGTATTTATCAGTTTTATTACGTTTTTTATTGATTCAAATGCCAAGACTATCTAATTCCTGAAAGACCTAAACGCCGTATTAAAGCAAAAGCTTTCAGTGACTTTCAAGCTAATAACATTATAGACAATCAGGTGCTAAATAATTCAAAGTGTTTCAAAACAATACAGTGCAAGAATGAACAATATAAAAACTCATTCTTTCCAAAGACAATTATTGATTGGAACCATCTTGGAGACAGTTTCATTTGCACGCCATCATTGGAGAGCTTCAAATCAGCTCTCGTAAAGTGCTACTAACAGCAACAGCCTCTCTTCAAATGTGTTTATGCCGTTAACAGGCCCTACATCATACAGATTCAGATCGCTGCTCTAATTTCCACTGCGTTCCCCTGCGAACCTATCACAGAGAACCCCTGCGATTGCTTTCTTTTGAGACTGGATTTTGCAATCGCGGTGATTTTTATGGTCACGGAGAATCCCCACGATATTTCGGGTGACAATCCGCGGTACGATACCAATTTGTGACTTGATTGAAAAACGGCCGCGGGGATACTTCGAAAAAGTCGTAATCCGCGTGGCAGCAACTGTATGTTCATGAAACATCATAACTTCTTCTTACCCCAAGGAATGACGTTATACATGTCCAATAACTCGGACTTTCATTTCAGCAGAGTTATGCCCCTTTTCATAAAATTTTAACTGGCAACCTGACCTAGCTCATGACTTTAAATAAGCTCATGGCAGGCGACACAAGTATACCGTGGAACACCCTTTAGATCTAGTTTGTTTGACACACTATGCTGACTTTATTCACCCCAAATTAGTTTCAGACATTTAATTTGCATCCATTTATTTGTTTAATTTTCAGATTACCACCAGTTGCGGTTGACAATGTGGGTTCTTACCTGGTGGAGCAGATAGTAACTCTCGCATCAGAAAAGGTGTACACCGAGCTGTTCAATGAACTCTTCAAAGGGAGACTACTACAGTTTGCCATTCATTCATCAGCCAATTTTGTTCTACAGAAATTTATAAAAAGTTGTCCACAGAAAGAAGCAGTAAGTTTTTGTCATGTGAAAAGGGAGGCATAATTTGCACAATGGTGGCATACATCTGTATATTATTCAAAATTTTAAAACTTGTTTACCGGTAACATTTTGTCTTTCAACAATATCTAATTTGGTCAGATGGATTAATCATTATGAGAAAGAGTTTCAGACATAAGAATCAGGTCCTTACCTCAAAGGTCAAGGTCATACATGGAGGTCAAAGGTCAGATGAAATTTGGGGGAGCATTTGTCACTAATGACATTTCTGGATGGTTGCCCGACGCCCCGGGAAAGTGGATTTTGGGTGCAGGCAGGTGACCTTCGTAAATCTGGTTGTCCGTCACTTGCCCAATGGACGTTTCAGCATTAGATATGAAATCAATGGAAAATTTGGCTTGACTGTGAAGTTTGCCGATAATTGCGTAGGAATTAACCACGCCGCTGGCCGATGAAGGTATGGGGTGCCAATCTTCAAATGAAGACGTGCAGTGTTTAGAATTTGTATACTGTGTGAAATATACACCCGTAACGAGCCCCTCTATGCAGGAAGTAAGTCACGCACCAGATAAGTGTGAAATACACATCAATGTGTAAATCAGTTATTGATGGTGTTGTCACTTTGTATTTCGGTTGGTGTGTCGTAGTGACCCAAGGTAATCTTTTGTTCAATAATTAAAATCATGACGCAACACTTGACCTAATACTGTATCCATATTATCCAATCAAATAACCGATGTATTTTTATCAGCCAATGAAACAACTTTCGTTCACTACCACGTGGTAAAGTGAAACAATGGTGATTCAATTGAACCAATTTGTAAACAAGTAGGGTAATTAGACGATTATGGCAATTTGACGGCATTGTTTGATGAGCAAAGAGACTATCGACGCATGTCGTAATGCATCAGTGAGCTTTTGCTTTTATTTCAAAATGCCATGTTTATTTTGAATGAATCCGAGATCAATGACGGAATGGTGTGTTTTTGTTTTGAAAATTGAAGCATGTTTGCCATTATATCCAAGATCTGCTTCGACCTTGGCTAAGTTCGATAATTATTCGAAGAATTGGCATCTGAAAAAGATATTAACAGAAACAAAAATACAACATACCAGTCAGATTTAGGCATAAACCGTGCTAATAATTTCCAACACAGAAAAATGAGCTTGCTGATTTATCTACATGATGTCTATTATGAAAGTGAAAGTAGGAAAAAAATTCTGTTTGACCTAATGCATATTTCTCTTTTTTATCTGATGTAGTCTAAGTAGAAAAAATTGTCCGACCAAATGCATTTTTTTTATCTGCCTACTCTTTTGTAATAACTGCACTAGGAGCTTATGTACGTCTTAATTCCATAGGGTCTACCAATATCTAATATGTTGGCACCCGGTACATCTAATTCCCTACCCTGTTCATCAGTGATGTCTTATCCTCGGGGTATCTGTGCCGACACCCCCTCACCCTCTCCCCCTCACCCTCTCCCCCTCACCCTCACCCCCTCACCCTCTCCCTCCGGTGGAGGAAAACACTGATATGTGCATAATGGTAACAAACTATAGCTTTGATCCTTCCTAATTTAAAGCATTAATTTTACAATGAAATCATCTAAAAAATTATGACAAAATAAACAGTAATGGTATTCAACTTAGCACGCGGTCTCAAAAAAAAGGCATATTGACATAGCTTAATTTTGGGGCAAGTGACTTGAAATTGGGGCAAGTGACATTTTTGGCAGAGCAAGTGGTTTTTCAAAATATTTCCAGACCCCTGCAACTTTAAAGTTTGGTCAGTGGGTGAGTTAGGTCATTTCATTTTTCATTATTTCTTTCTTATTAGGTCATTCTACTTTTAATATCTGCCGATTCTAGGAGTGTAACAGTACATCAAATTATCAACCTTCACATGATTTTAAACTTTATGTTTAGATTATTTGATGAACATATTCTTGTAGTTTGAGGAGATACTGGATGAGATGGGTGAATATCTAGAAGACACACTAGCTGTGAACCACTTTGGTGTCATTGTGGCTCTGGCAGAGACATGTCACAGACTGGAATATGGGCAGGAGAAACTTACGCAGGTAATGCATTGCACTTGACTCCGGTAGAGACCTGCCACAGATTTGGATATGGGCATTAACAACTTAAACAGGTAATGTATTGCACGTGGCTCTGGCAGAGACATGCCACAGACTGCAATATGGGCATGAACATTTTAAAGAGGTAATGTATTGCACGTGGCTCTGGCAAAGACCTGCCACAGACTGGAATATGGGCAGGAGAAACTTACACAAGTGATGTATTGCACGTGGCTCTGACAGAGACATGCCACAGACTGGTATACTGGCAGGAGAAACACAGGTAATGTATTGCACGTGTCTCTGGCAAAGACCTGCCACAGACTGGAATATGGGCAGGAGAAACTTAACGAGGTAATGTATTGCACGTGGCTCTGTCAGAGACATGCCACAGACTGGAATATGGGCAGGAGAAACTTAACGAGGTAATGTATTGCACGTGTCTCTGGCAAAGACCTGCCACAGACTGGAATATGGGCAGGAGAAACTTACACAAGTAATGTATTGCACGTGGCTCTGTCAGAGACATGCCACAGACTAGAATGTGAGCAGGAGAAACTTAACGAGGTAATGTATTGCACGTGGTTCTTGCAGAGACATGCCACATACTGGAATATGGGCAGGAGAAACTAACACAGGTTATACATTGCACATGGTTCTGGCAAAGACCTGCCACAGATTTGGATATGGGCAGGAGAAACTTTCACAGGTGATATATTGCATGTAGCTGAAGAATTTTCATTTATTACTGACTTGACGGTTTTTACCGATTTAAACGAGGAGGAGTTACAAAACAACCAAACTTTACATTTGCCTTACTTTCAGAGTTATGTCCTTTGATTTTGTCGAAGTAAATTTTGTTTTCCTAATGCAACAGCTTTTATGTGAATGTTTTATACCACACAGCCTAATATTCAGTCCTGGATGAAGTCGGCTACAAACAAAATTGTCCAGTTGTGTTACGTAATACAAGGTTTTGATAATGTCAAAGAAAATGAATGTTTGTTTCGGTAATGCAATCACTTATAAATCAAAAGAATGACATTTTTAGTTTTCAATCTTTTCATAAGGATGGGGTCTTCAACCCAATATTTCAATCCCTATCTCGTGTAGTTTTACTGTTACCATTCTGTGCATCATATTTCAGTTGTTACTGTCGTCATTCCATTGTCTGGAACCTGTTGAGAGACAGATAAAACTTGTTCCGCTGCTGGCATCGTTTAAAACATACGAGGTGTTCTATCAGGGACCAGTCGACAACCAGCAATCTGCAGATCAGGTTGGTTTAAAGTTAAGAAATCCTCTAAAAATTAGAAAGGTTATAGCCCACAGAAGTAACTAATTGTTTAGCAGTAATGAAAATGAAGACGATGTGTGTGTGTGTGTGCTGTAATTTGAAAATCTATTTTCAGACATATATCCACCCAGATGTTGGCAAATAGTGGAAATATCTGGTGCCCTTTTCCTTAAAATTTAATTAATGAAGAGAGAAATAAAACTAACTTTCAACGTACAACGGACATGTGGAATCCTAACTGATTAAAAACTCACAGAGTCCTGTTAGTTGTTTTACATAACTTGCACTTTTAAAAAGATAATAATTTCTATGCTCTCAGAGGGAACATATAGTCTTGACACCCCTTTGCCCATCCTTTCGCCTGCTTGCATTCCTTTTTTCTTGGTTTAAACATATTTTATTTCCAAATAGCTATAATAATACACAATATTTGTACACAAAAAACAAATGGATACAAAAAAAAAACGAAAGATAAAATCTTTTTTCTTCTCGGATTATATCTCTAAAAATTAAACCATGTAAGATAATCAGATGAAACTTTTAACATATAAAGAACACAACGGAAAGCATGCAGAACGGAAGAACAAATGTCTATCCATGGAGCATTGCATGTTGTTAAAGTCCTTGATTGAATAGTTCTAAACAAATTAATTTGCATATTGCTAATTGTTGAGAATATTTGAACCAAGTTCCAAGGGTAGAATGACAAAGAAAAATTCAGTTTAATTACCTTGATATTTTGTAAGGTGGGTTTAAAGTCAGAATTATATGTGAGGTGCTAATGTATTGCTTGATAAATTCTTTAATCCTTGTATTAATCTTAGATGACTCTAAATCTCCAGGTTCCTACTCTTAGAAAAATCAACTATCACGGTTCCCTGCTGTTACAACAAATGCTCAGATTCAGTAATACCAAATCAGTGGTTACCAGTCTGTTGGACCTGAAACCAGTCGAACTGAAAACCATGTCAATTGATGCATGTGGAAGTCATGTGATTGATGCGTTTTTCCAAAGCTCATCGGTCGCAGATAACGGAAAAGACGCAATGTTGAATAAAATGAAGGTGAGTTATTTTAGTTACAAGTTTTGACATTCCCTGTCAGAAATAGTTATATTTGAAAACACAAATAAAGAGAGTATTGTAATGTTCTCCATGTACATGAAATCTTGATATATTTTTAGCTCTACTGTCCGTCGTCTGTAGTCCGTCCGTTAACTTTTACCGTGTTAAGACGATAGGGCCTTCATTTTTCATCCAAACTTTACCAGAGTGTTAATATCAATGAAAGCTCGGACAAGTTCGAAAACCAGCCAGATCGGGCCTGCGGAGTTATGGCCCTTGATTTAGTTAAAAATGCTATATTTTGCCTCGTTAAGATGATAGGGCCTTCATTTTTCATCCGTTCTTTAAAAAAAAAAAATGATTATTATTATTTTCTTTTTTTGTGGTGGTGGTGTGGGGTGGATTTTTTGGATTTTTTTTTTAATTAGCTCTACAGGCCAAGTTCAAAAAACAGCCAGATCGGACCAGTAACAGCGGAGTTATGGCTCTTAATTTAGTTAAAAACGCTATATTTTGCCTCGTTAAGACAATAGTCACTTGCTTCATTGATGTTATAAGAGCCATGTTAGCCAGTAGAGCTACTGGATCAAAGATCAGCAGAGCTTATGCCGTGGTGCGTTGTCCGTCTGTCTGTCCGTAAACTTTTTTTGTAGCGACTACTCCTCTAAAACTACTGGATGGATTTTCATGAAACTTTACAGGAATTTTGCCCATGATGTTTAATGGATCCTGGCAAAATTTCAGGTCGGCTTGAAATTCAAGATGGCCGCCACGGCAAAAAATAGATTTTAAAAAAAATAAAAAATTGTAGCAAGTACTTCTGGAAAAGTATAGGTGATATTGATATGGGACTTTTTCTAAAATGATCAGCATAACATGATGTTGTTCCTTGTCGAAAATCGACGTTAAACATGGCTGCCAGCGGTCGTCTTTGTTTACAAGAGTTATATAGCAAAAACTTGTAGCTACTACTCCTCTGAAACTACTTGACAGATGTTCATGAAACTTCACAGGAATGCTGATCTAGCTGTCAAAACTTATCAGTAGAGCTTCAAGGTCATTGACCTCTTGTTTATTTTGTACGACACGAATACTGAATATTCTCCTCTATATTGGTGTGCATTATAAAATAGTCATAAAATAGTCATTTATGACCTCTGTAAACATGTTTAAAGACAGACGTAATGAAGGCAAGACTATATTTCCTGGAGCAAATCATTTCTGACCTCGGTAATGTGCTAATGAAATTATAATACGTCAGACCATTTTGCTTTCTATGGCTGACATTGAAGCTACTTATCTAGTTAACTTCAGGTTACGGCATACATGTAACAACTACAGTAATATGGAACACCGTTAATGTCTTAAGTCTTGAATTCTGAATCATCAGGTGACTGGTTTCTCGCCATTTCACCCCTGGTACTACTCCCAAAGTGGGATGTAGTTGTAGTAGAAGCAGTAGTTGTGGTGGGGGTGGTGGTGGTACGATACTAAATGATCAATTCCTTGATAAGTGCCATGAAAACTGAATGAATAAAGTCTTATGTTATGTATAACGGTTGCAGGATGGAGTGGCTTTATTTAACTATTTTTTAAACGAAATAGTTGAAATTAAATTGTAAATTAAGTATTAAAATGATGATAAGACAAGCATGTACATTGGTGTTACAGGGTCTATATGTTGACATAGCCTGTAACAGTAATGGCAGTCGGACCTTGGAAACTGTCTGGAAGAACATTAACGTCAAACAGAAGTCGCTCGTGGCTGAGGAACTATGTCGACAAGAGGAGAAGGTTCGCAGTGACAGGTTTGGGGGTTACATTCATCGAAACTTTGGCCTCCGACAATTCGTAAATCGACGCAGTGATTGGATGAGTACACAGGGATCAGATATGAAGAAGAGAAAAATGTTCAAAGATATCATAGAAACAGGTGGGTGAGACGGGCTCAAAAGTTAAAACAGGAAACATTTATCATTTTGTGTTATATACAGGACACAATGACCTGTGTCCAGAGGGGTTAAATGGGTCACATAATATGTTGACAGGTATATACAAATCTGAAAAAAAGGGAAAAAAGTATTTTATGTCCGCAACGGGCCAAAGGTCCTTCAGACCCGACTTCAAGTTTGCAGGATATTTAAAAAACAACACAAACATTGTATTTATGAATCGCAATTTATGCGTGTAATTTAAGGTTTTTATTGCCTTGGCCACATTAGAAACTGTATTAATCAATCTCATGTGTTTTTATCGATGTTTGTTTCAGATAAGAGTTCTGCAAAGAAGCACAAAAAACACAAGAAAAAAACAGTTTCATGAAGAATATAGAATAAATCTCTTAGTGAAGGTTTGTAGAATTAGAATTGATTATAATATCCTGATTAAGAAAAGTAAATGTGTTTGTTGTGACATAACAGATACATAAAAGAGCATTTTTTACTTATTAAAAAAACCCTGATAACCTTACAGGGACACACGGCAAGCCTTTTGTCTGTTTTACACATTTCTCGTCTTCTTTTGTTCTTCCTAACTGCCCTATTTACAAAGCTGAAATTGTGTTTGTATGCCCTCAACCACTGAGTGGTGAGGAGGGATATTTGCATTCATCATGTAAAATTTATCCCATTATTTTAAAAATACTGTTGGGTGGGTAAAAAAAGATGGCCATTTGTCCCTTGAAGGGAGTGTTTATACTGGATCCAGATGTTTGTCCATAGCCACAACGATAGCTCTTCAACCTGTCAACACGCACTCATGAAACTTACAAACTGATATTTTAATTTTGGGGTTAGTAGGTCAAGTCACGACTTGATTATGAAAATCCTTGTCCGCACGAGATATATTTTCTAAGTCGTAGCCATATTCATGAAACTGTCCTTGGTAAGAGGACTCCTATTGATTTACGAGTCAAAGGTCAAGGACACCCTGATTCGATCATGAAATACCTTATCCCCACGATTACTCGTTCAACCTTTGTAGCCACACGCACGAAACTGTCCTTGATGACTGCTGTTGATTTTGAGGTCAATGTATCCATGTCACCAATCCTGCCTCGCTGTATACCAATACAGTTAGTAGCTGGGGTGAATTAGCCCCTTTAGGGCGACAGTTGTAGTTTTTACAGAGCTATAACACCTTAATACAAAAATGTTTTTGCAATCACCAGTGTATTTATACCCCCGCTTTCACAAAGTGAAGTGTCCGAAATGTCCCGTTGCATCACGTCCCGTTGCGTAACACATTGTTGTCCTGTCCCATTGCATAACACATTGTTGTCCCATTCCGTCGCGTAACAGATTTTTATGCCCCCAAAGGGTGGCGTATAGTAGTAGACGCACTGTCCGTCTATCAGTCCGTCAGTCCCTTCGTTCGTCTGTACAATCGTGTCCGCTTAAGAACTCTGACAATAATGAACGGATTTTTAAATAACTTAGCACAATTGCTAACCACAACAAGACCACGTGTCGCGCATAAAATCCAGGTCCGTGGCTTCAAGGTCACACTTAGAGGTCAAAGGTCAAATCTTGTCTGGTCAATAACTCTGGCATTCCTGGACGGATTTTCAAATAACTTGGCACAAGTGCTCACCACAACAAGACGACATGTTGCGCACAAAACCCAGGTCCATGGCTCCAAGGTCAAGGTCACACTTAGAGATCAAAGGTCAAATCGTATTCGGTCAAGAACTCCGGCATTCCTGGACGGATTTTCAAATAACTTGGCATAAGCGCTCACCACAACAAGACGTGTCGCGCACAAAACCCAGGTCCGTGGCTCCAAGCTTACGGTCACAAATTATGTCCAGTCAATAACTCTGGCATTCCTGGACGGATTTTCAAATAACTTGGCACAAGTGCTCACCACAACAAGACGACATGTCGCGCACAAAACCCAGGTCTGTGGCTACAAGGTCAAGGTCACACTTAGAGGTCAAAGGACAAATCGTGTCCGGTCAATAACTCTGGCATTCCTGGATGGATTTTCAAATAACTGGCCACAATTGCTCACCACAACAAGACATGTTGCCCACAAAACCCAGGTCCATGGCTCCAAGGTCAAGGTCACACTTAGAGATCAAAGGTCAAATCGTATTCGGTCAAGAACTCCGGCATTCCTGGACGGATTTTCAAATAACTTGGCATAAGCTGTCACCACAACAAGACGTGTCGCGCACAAAACCCAGGTCCGTGGCTCCAAGCTCACGGTCACAAATTATGTCCAGTCAATAACTCTGGCATTCCTGGACGGATTTTCAAATAACTTGGCACAAGTGCTCACCACAACAAGACGACGTGTCGCGCACAAAACCCAGGTCTGTGGCTACAAGGTCAAGGTCACACTTAGAGGTCAAAGGTCAAATTGTGTCCGGTCAATAACTCTGGCATTCCTGGATGGATTTTCAAATAACTTGCCACAATTGCTCACCACAACAAGACATGTTGCGAACAAAATCCAGGTCTGTGGCCCCAAGGTCAAGGTCACACTTAGAGATCAAAGGTCAAATCATGTCCGGTCAATAACTCTGGCATTCCTGGACGGCTTTTTCAAATAACTTGGCACAGTTGCTCACCACAACCAGACATGTCGCGCACAAAACCCAGGTCCTTGGCGTCAAGGTCATACCTGCAGGTCAAAGGTCACTTCGGGGGCATTTGTCACTTACTGTGACATTTCTTGTTATTTCTTGCATTCCTCAAACAGTTTTGAATGGGTTGTTCCCAAACTTCATATACACATAACAACAAATGACCTTATGTCCCTCTACATCACCTATTGTTGATTGCCTGATTTATTACAGAATTATGGCCCTTTATTTGACTCAGAATTTTCCATTCTAATATTGTATAATGTCCTGTAACACTTTTTTTCTCAAACATTTTCGAATTCATTGTTCCCATACTTCATATACACATAACAACTGATGACCTTATGTCCCTCTACATCACCATTCACTTGTTATACAGCCCACACACAATGGTTGTTTTTTCAATGCTGCAGGTGTTTTTTACAGTATTATGGACCTTTGTTTTACATTACAAAATTAACAAATATTTTAGACATTTATTATTCTTGATTTTGCCCATCCTCTTAGGTTATAGCATAAAAACGGGGATTTTCCTCACCTTCAGTGATAGTTCTAGTTGACATTTGGTATGAGAAAGTGTTGATTCTTATGGATGGCGGGACTTGGGTATACATACAGAACTGGTTCTACCCAGGAAAAAGTGGGTGGTCTGAGGCCTCCATCACTAAAAAAAATCAACCGTCATATATATAGCCAAAAATGTGCTGAAAATGCAATAAAACACCATTTAGCTTTCAACCAACCCTAAAGTTTTTCGCTATTCAAGTGTTTTGCTTTTTCCAGCTTTTTGATATTTAGAAGGCATGTATGCTATTAACTTGTTACGTATTCAAGACTTTAGGTGTTGCAAGTGTTCCGAAGAACATCCATCTACATGTAATTTTGTATTATGTTAATCTCTTTTTCAGGAAGACGTTGAGAGTTTGGCCAGAAAAGAAGGCAAAAAAACCGAACACTTCAAGGTTCCAAACAGTTGACAAATAAAAAATTAACCTTATTGTCTTTTACATATGAAGAAATAAATGACTGTCTTTTTACATATGAAATAATAAATGGCATTGTCTTTTACATGTGAAATAATAAATGACATTGTCTTTTACATATGAAATAATAAATGACATTGTCTTTTACATATGAAATAATGACATTGTAGTTTATGTGTAAAATAAAATAATAAATACTATTTCTTTTGTGATTATATTAGTTATATGCCTTTTAAATACTCATTCAGAGCATATTTGCCAAGCAGTCTCTGAGGTCATTTATTTTCAAGTTATTGTTAGCTACTACAGGCCAATGGCCGGTCAAGCTTATGTCTTGGCAATATGTCTTCAGTCCTTCTCCTTCCTTCTTGGTTACACAATAACTCAAAGTACATGTTTTCCGATTTTCACCATTACTTTTCGATCAGATCTGAGCATAATTGGCGCTTTTATGGAATTTATAGTCGCACCAACAGCTAAGGTCATATGGCGACTTTCCAGCTTCCATTGGTGGAGGAAGACCCCAGGTGCAAGTCCGGGCAATTTTCGTGCATGGGCGGGCACCTGGGTAGAACCACCGACGTTCCGCAAACCAGCTGGATAGCTTCCTCACATAAAGATTCCCAGGCCTCTGAGGGATCGAACCTACAGCGGTGAGGTGCAAGTGATTTCAAGTCAGAGACGTAAACCACTCGGCAACGGACGCCCCCAATTTCTCCTTGAACACGACTATAAGCATGAGAAAATACACAAGAAACATAATTTACGCCAAAACTTTACGGCGAAAATGAAAATACACCAGAAACATAATTTAGGCGAAAATGTACGCTTAAAATCAGTACGTAACGATGAGTAATTCTAAGCGTCGGTGCATATATAACGTGAAGTGGGACAAAGAGGAACAGTATAGCGCATGGCTAAGGCCTTTTAAATATGACCAACGTAAAGCTCTGTGCAGAAATAATTTTTTGTTTGTATTCCATTCTTTTCTTTATAAGCTCACCTGAACATGAAGTTCTCAATGGGAGATATTGTGGTCTTTGAACGTAAAAATATGTCCTGGAAAACTGAAATTTGTCATGGAAAAGTAGTGAAATTTTGTTTGATGAAAAGAGTGTGAACCCTGACGAGTTATTGCTCTTGATTGTCAAAATAAATGAATTTAAAGAAACTAACCAACCAGATTATGACAAAGTTACATTACAAAACTGTTTATCAAAACTCTATCCACATATTCGGGTCATATAATAATGCATATGTGCAGATTTAAAGTACAGGTTTATTAATGGGTTCTTAAAATACCCATGATTGAAAATGCGTAAAATGAATTATGAGTTGGTAACTCTTTAATTTGACGCTCCAGTTTTGGGGTTTGGTCTGGCTGGTTAAAGTCATTTAAAGGGAATGTCAACTTGTTTACATAATAACAGATTTCCACCATACTTCAGTTGAAAAACAAAGCATATGTACCGGTAATGTAAAAGTGATTATGTAAAATAAGTGCTACAGTCGATTCCGTTTAATCGCATATCGGTTAATTGCATATTTCGGTTAATTGCATAAAGTTTTGAAACACAAAACCATTCGTATTCTTTTGCATGTAAAAAACCTCGTATAATCGCATAGGTTTATGTCACATTCCGGATAATTGCATAACGAATATCTGGCTAAGTCAAATTTACCTGTATTTTTCAACTGTTGATTGACAAAAGGTGCTAATTGACTTGCCGAGAGAAAGTTTGCCATTTTGTGCGACTTCCGTAAAGCTTCCACGCCATGACCATCGCTCACCAATTAGCATACACGATTTAATAATAAGTTTGTACGCAATGTAAAGCAATGTGTTGTTAATTATTTATTGCTCTCAGTTTGCTAGTGTCGGTAGAGATGCATATGACATTGAGTAGCTCATAGATGTTACTAAATAAATGAAAAATAAAATAAGCTTTTGTGTTATCATGGCAGTGTAATTCACACGACAAACAATAGCAAGGCGACGCAGGTTGGAAAGAAAACAAATACGCACAAATATTGCATAAAATCTATCAAATAACAGTAAATACAAAATGGATATGCACAATATTAATCCTATCAAACATCTTACATAGAATTAACTCGCTTTAATGGAGTTTCTATGTAAGTATTAACAGAACAGTAAAATGAAAGTAGAAACGTGCACCGCTACATGTACAAAATGTTCAGTTTCGGCTATTCGAATACTCCGGTTAATCGCATATATTTTCTTGACAAATGGGCTATGCAAATAACCAAAATCGACTGTAGTTACATTATATTTGGTTTTTATGCCCCCGAATGGTGGTGCTGATTGCTTGTCTGTCCGTCTGAAATAATTGTGGCTCAGCCATGCCGAAGCAGTGAAGGGAATTTCATGAAACGTCATACAAATGGTAATCACTTAAAGAATGTGCATCCTTCCGGCCTCTCACTGCTGCGGGTTCAAATCCAACTGGGAGCTCAACTTATGATTTTTAGCTCTCCTGGCCCTATTGGATGGTGTGTTGTCCGTCTTCCGTCGTCCGTCCGTCGTCCATCGTCCGTTAACTTTTCTTGTGTACACTCTAGAGGCCACATTTCTGATGCAATCATCATGAAACTTTGTCAGAATGTTTGTCTCAATGAAATTTCGGTCAAGTTCAAAAATGGGTCATGTGGCATCAAAAACTAGGTCACTAGGTCAAATACTTGAAAAAAATTGTGTACACTCTAGAGCTCATATTTGTTACCCAATCTTGATGAACTTTGTCAAATTGTTTATCTTAATTATATCTTGATCAAGTTCGGAAATGGGTCACATGAAGTTAAAAACTAGGTCACTAGGTCAAATATTGGAAAAACCTTGTGTACACTCTAGAGGCCATATTTTTGACCCGAGCTTGATGCAACTTTGTCAGAATGTTTGTCTTAATTATATCTTGGTCAAGTTTGAAAATGGATCACATGGGGTTAAAAACTAGGTCACTAGGTCAAATACTTGAAAAACCTTGTGTACACTCTAGAAGCCGTATTTTTGACCCAATCTTGATGAAACTGTCAAAATGTTTGTCTTAATTATATCTTGGTCAAGTTCAAAAATGGGTCACATGGTGTTAAAAACTAAGTCACTAGGTCAAACTTTGGAAAAACCGTGTGTACACTCAAGAGGCCATATTTTTGACCCAATCTTGATGCAATTTTGTCGGAATATTTGTCTCAATTATAGCTTGCTAAAGTTCGAAAATGGGTCACACAGGGTCAAAAACTAGGTCACTAGGTCAAATACTTGAAAAACCTTGTGTACACTCTAGAGGCCATATTTCTGACATGATCTTGATGAAACTTTGTCGAAATGTCTTAATTATATTTTGGTCAAGTTCGAAAATGGGTCCCATGGAGTAAAAAACTAGGTCACTAGGTCAAATACTTGAAAAACCTTGTGTACACTCTAGACGCCATATTTTTTTCATTCGATCTTTACCAAACTTTACCAGATTGTTAATGTCAATAACAGCTCGGAAAAGTTTTTTTTTTTTTTAATGTTTTTTTTATTATCTCTACTGGCCAAGTTCGAAAACCAGCCAGATCGGACCAGTAACGGCGGAGTTATGGCTCTTGATTTAGTTAAAAATGCTATATTCTGCCTCTTTAAGACGATAGTCACTCGCTTCATTGATGTTATAAGAGCCATATTAGCCAGTAGAGCGTCCACAGGCCCTCTTGGGCCTCTTGTTGAGAAGTAGTCTTTAGCAGTGGTGGCCATCTTGAATTTTCTACCAACCTGAATTTTTGCTAAGTTCCATGAAATTCCATAAGGTAGTTTCAGAGTAGTCGCCATAAATTTTTCCTATAAAACTATGTATACAGAGGTGCCATGTTAGACATCCAAATCAAAATGAAGTGTTGATTCTTATGGATGGCCAGAGGTATACAGTACTGGTTCTACCCAGAAATAAGTGGGTGGTCTGCCATTACAAAAAAAACGACCGTCGTACATAGCCTTAAATGTTCCAGTTGAGGACTTGAACAACCTTTTATAACTGAAGCTACTCCATCAGGGCTACAGTTACCATCTCCCAAAAACCTTTTCAAAATGTTAAATTTATCGTAACACTAATCTATTGTTAAAATATAAAAACGTAATTTAATAACTCCTGCGACAAGGACTGTCACAGCAGACTTTCACGTTGACGTGATTTACAAACTTAAGATCTTGGTCATGATCACTTTAATACACCCTCTTTATTAAGCTTGTTAAAATGTTTATCAAAAGGGGTTGTGACCCCATCATTTATCAATTCACTGCATGTTTAATGGTTGGCCCATTTGCAGCTTGCTACTATGCTTTATTCTTTAATTGTGCGATGACCACAAATTGTGGACCCTGTGATGTCTACCTAAATCCTGAAGGGATAGTGACATTTGATGTTTGTCTTCAGTTTTGTCCTGTCGTACAATTAATTAATGGTTTATTCTTTTGTGGCTCTGGCTGTTGCCAAGTCATGAGTTCTTGCTTTGTGCCTTTCTAGTATCTGTACTCATTTGTTAGCTCTGCTGGCCTTTTGCGATGGTGAGTTGTTCGTCGTCGGTCCGTTAACTTTTGTCTTGTTTACGCGATAGGGACTTCATTATTAATCGGATCTTTATGAAACTTTACCAGTTTCTTTATATCAATGAAAGCTTGGATGAACGAGCCAGATCGGATTAGTAACACCAGAGTTATCGCCCTTGTTTTCCTGAAAATGCCATATTAAGCCTTGTTTACACTCAAGCACTTTCATTTTGTATTTGACCTTTACGAAACTTTGCTAATATATTTATATCAATGAAAACTCGGATGAGTTACTTTTTTTATGTCAACACCCTAGCACATTCACCATCCGATCTTTACCAAACTTTACCAGATTGTTAATATCAATGAAAGCTTGGATGAGTTCAAAAGCCAGGAGTTATTGCCCTTGATTTTCTGAAATGTGCTATAATTTGGCCTCGTTAACATGATCTGGCCTTCCTTTTTCAATCTTTACCTGATTGTTGATATCAATGAAATCTTGGACGAGTTCGAAAACCAGCCAGATTGAACAAGAAACACCAGAGTTATGGCCTTGATTTGTTTTTAATATGCAATATGCTATATTGGGAACTTGGGTAAAACTCGTGGTTTCCGCTCGATAACTTTTGTTAGGAATGAGGTATTGCGATGAAACTTGCAGGGTAGGTAGCTTATATGGAAAGGAAGGTCGAGATTGCATTGAGGTCAAGGTCACTGTTTCTAAAAATAGAAAAATGTTTCCACTCAATAACGTTTGGAGTGAGATATGGCGACAAAACTTGCTGGGTAGGTAGCTTCTGTGGAAATTAAGGTTGGGATTGAAATTAGGGTCTTTGGGTCAAGGTCACTTACTAAAAATAGAAAAACTGTATGTACTTAATAACTTTTGTTAGAAATGAGGTACTGCAATGAAACTTGCAGGGTATGTAGCTTATAAAGCAAGGAGGGTTGGGATTGCATTTGGGGTAAGGTCGCTGTTACTAAAAATAGAGAAAAATGGTTTCCGCTTAATAACTTTTGTTTGGCGTGAGATATTGAGACGAAACTTGCTGGGTAGGTAGTCTCTGTGTAAAGGAATGTTGGGATTGAAATTGGGGTTACTGGGGTCAAGGTCACTGATAATAAAAAAATGGTTTCTGCTCAAAATTTTGTTAGGAATGAGGTATTGCAATGAAGCTTGCAGGGTACGTAACTTATATGGAAAGGACGATTGGGATAGCATTTGGGGCTACTGGGGTCAAGGTCATTGTTACTAACAAAGAAAAATGGTTTCTTCTGAGTAACTTTGTTATGAGTGATGTATTGTGACGAAATTTGTTGGGTAGGTAGCTTATATAGAAAGGAAGGTTGGTATTGCATTTGGATTCAAGGTCAAGATCGCTGTTACTAAAAATAGAAAAATGGTTTCGGCTCAATAACTTTTGTTAGTAGTGAGGTATTGCAACAAAACTTGCTGGGTAGGTAGCTTATATGGAAAGGAATGTTGGTATTGCATTTGGGGATACTGGATTCAAGGTCATGATTACTAACAAGAGGTCAATGATTGAAGCTCTACTGATAGGTTTTGATAGCTAGATCTGCATTACTGTGAAATTTCATGAAAACCTGTCAAGTAGTTTCAGAGGAGCTGTCGTTACAAGTGTTTACTATATAACTCATGGCAGCCATGTTTAATATCGAATCAAAATAATTTTATTTTAATATAATGACCAACATCATGTCATGCTGACCATTTTAGAAAAGGTTCCATATCAAAAAATATCACTTCTAGTTTTCAAGAAGTAATTTTGTTTTTTAAAAATATATTTTTTAGCCATGGCGGCCATCTTGAATTTCCGTCCAACCTGAAATTGTGCTAGGATCAACTAGTCATCAAGAGCAACATTTCTGTTAAGTTTCATGAAAATCCTTAAAGTAGTCTCAGAGGAGTAGTCGCCACAAATTTTCCTATATAACTCTGTGT